>VTPC01001138.1:0-70513 GCA_011009095.1 Ignelater luminosus
TTTTCTTGGTTGTTAATGGACCCAAATATTGTTTGCAAAGCTTTTGCCTTACTCCACCAACGAGTGTTACAAATTTTCTTTAATCGCCGATTTGATTTCCAAGCTGGGTCTTCCATAATGCATCCCTTTTATAGGAATCAGTCATAAAGACCCTCGTTCTGTTCAGTAATCCAAATAAATTTTTACATTTCACGCAACTTTCTGTGATGTCACATACGACTAGATTTAGAACGTGAGCGTAACACCATGTATATAAAGAAAATGTGGTGGTTCTTAAAATTTAATTTGAAGTCTGCTTTCTACGGGTCTTCGTACGTAGGGGGGGCCTTTGTTCTGTCTATTATATGCAACAGATTGTAGATGCGGGGCCCAAAAGAGGCCGTCTCGAGAGCCCACCGTGAAATTTCCAGGTGTCCCGGCGGCACAATCCGACACTGCATTCTCGCTTATCTCTTTGCTATAAAATTGTCAAGTTAGAATCAGTGCACCCTGCAACAACTTTATATTTTTGCTCCTTTTAGCACCATACATCAAACAATATTAAAAAATATTTTCTTGCATAAATATAATTTTATCTAGCATTTACAAATTTTTGTATGGAAGAACTGCATTTGATTGCTCGTTCTTGCCGCAGGAGATTAATTACATGGTGTCTTATTACTTTTAAAAGTAACAAGACAGTACCTTATCTTAATTTAAAGTTTCAGCAAACGATAACTGCGTTAAATCTCTTTTAAACGAAAATATATCTTGGTGTTTTAGAATTCTAATTAAGAAACATTTTTATCTATTGTCCGTCGAGTCGAAAGACGAGAAAAATAGCTGTGAGAAGAACTTTATCGCTTTGGATAACTTACTTAAATGATTGAATCAAACCAGCTGGTTCACAAAAATTAAACGAAACCGGAAAACCTGAGCAATATGAAAATTCTGAGCAGTTTGGAAAGATACAACTACCCAGACAGTTGAAAAGATTGTCTTGTTTGTCCAAACCTAACTATGAGGCCGTACCTGTGTAGAAATCGTTTTAAAAGTGAATGTGCAATCAAAACTGTTTTAGGGACTGGACAATATACCGAGAAATTTTTAGTTTGCACCAGAATTACTTAATCGAAATAAGTAATTAATGATGAGCTTTCTTAGAGCGTTTGTTAGTATCATCTAAGCTTTTCTTTACTGCAGTTTTTATGTATTTGAAATACCTAAGGTAAAGGAACGAATAGTGAACGTCGAGAAGACCAAATATCCAATTCAGAGCTAGTCTGTCCAATACAAAAATTATTAAAAATGTAGAATATTCCAGAAGTGCATGCCAAAAGGTGTTTTTTCCAAAACTAGAAAAACAGTCTTTTTACGTTACGTTACCGAGATATAACTCATTAAAGTTTCTTTTAATAGCAATATTATAGCGTACTGAAAATGGATACGAGAATTCCGCCTAAAACTGTTTTAAGCAGATTTAATGTAAACGGTTCATATGTATTCAAAACTAGCAGCAGTACTCCTGATAAAATATAAAAGAATGCTTTGAACTTCTCGAAAGTTTTGTAGGAGTTCGAACATGTGAAGACTGAGATGATCCTCTGAGCCAACACTTAGGACAACGTAAGTAAGGAATACATCAAAATAAGATACAGTACTTAGAATTTCTAGAATCCCACGCAATCTTTCGGAATATAAATGTCATAGGAGTATACCAAAAATCAGGTTCATTTCTTTCGGAAAGTAACAATGATTTACTTGCTTGCCTGCCAAAAATGACACATTAATTTCCTCTTTTATTTATTATGTTTGTGTATTCTTCTTTTGTGGTGATAGATAATATATGCAAAATATTGGGTAGATGCCAAGGGCTGGATTAAGATAAGTGCACTGGTCCAAGAGCGCAAACTGAAAAGTAGTGCGAAATTCCTTTTTTTTAAATTTCAATGATAATGAATACAGCACTTTTTACTAAACTACATATTTATTGCGATTATTCTATGTCAGAGACCTATGCAATTTACATCTCTTTAACGAATTTTGCGCTCTCATAGCTGTGTGCCCTAGGCAGTCGCCTACTGGCTTAACGTCTGAGGCTGGTACTGCAAATTCCGAACATGATCTAAAACTCTATATTTTCACTAAGTAGGCATATCGAAAGATACGGATGTCTGAAAATAAAATTATTAGTTTGATGGTATAGCATCTCTAGAATTCTAAATTCACATTCTACGTAAGATTTAGATAGATAGAATTATTTATTTCTTTTTTAGAAACGTAAGACAGTTTTTTAAGAATGGTGTTCGATTCTAATAAAATATTGATAATAGATATTACAAAATAAGTAGCAATTTTTGTAGATCAATGTTATTTTGATATGGTACGTTGTTTCAAGCTTATTAAGAGAAAACAAGAACATTCTGTACCTCGGAAATGACAAGTTCCTAGGCATATATCCATACCTACAGAATCTCTTATCAATTTATAAAATGCACGCAGAATGTTTAGCAATTTCCGATACCATCGTTGCTAATAGTAACTAGTTGATTCAACGAAGATTTATAAGATAATTCAAAACTGCCAAAATTCTTTGGTCTAACCAAACACATTCGCACACGCACACAGCCACATACACAAGTAGTTTCATTCATACACCTAATCACATTTTGACTAAACAGGTTGGCCACATTATTATACAGAAAAATGTATTTGTTACTGCTAAAAATGCATATTTTGGTAAACTTTTATTTTTGTGTTATGTGGATCTATAGATTTGAATACACCAAACTCTAACGGTGTTGTTTGTTAAAGTAATAAACTAATTGTCCTGGAGAAAATGCAATTTTGGAAAATTCATTTAAAATGTTTTCTAAAGCAATGATCGAGTACATCACGGTTTTTCTATTTTGTATTCAATACAAACTAAAAAGCCAAACACAAAGAATCTCTGAGAAGAATGAATAATCAAATTACGCAAAACACTCATAGAAAATAAAAGCCCGCTGATACAAAACAAATGAATATTTCTATATTTTTAATGCTAAATATAAATTAAAAACTCGTATGCATGAATAAATTGGTTGTTTATAAATTTCCCTATAGTATGTAGAGGTACTGAGTAACGCGACGCCATGACGACCAGGATTTTAAGGGTTGGAATGAAGCTGTAGGGATGCGTGGTTGCTAAGACGATACATGTTTGTTTACTTTTCATGTATAATCGTTTAGGGTACTGTCTGTGTATGTAATGAAACTCGTGCCAGGTGTAAAAAGACGTACTTGTGAAATTCGTGTTGGTTTAAATATGTTAATTATAAAAAACCGATTGATTGAATATAGTACTTATCAAGCTATTAACATTAAACTTCAACTGATCAACTTTACCATTATAAATAAAGAAAGGTTAAGGCATGCGTTTGAAGTAAACATAAATAAAACTTAGAACTACACTTTAACGAAAAGTATGTTTACGCGTTGCTTGTGCAACACTATTTTCTTCATAAAATCTTTGAGGTTAATGCATCGAGTTCGATATTTAGTGTCGTCCGCATTTTACGATGTAAAAGCAAAAATTCAAAATACACTTTTGCTTTTAGACTTATAAAATTAAGAAATACATAAATATAGAAACATTTTTGACGTCGCGTCGGACAGAACTCAAACCGATTTTATTTAATCCAGGAAATATCAAGCAAGTTAAAAAAAGATTAAATGTCAAATGATTTTTTTGGTTCTTTTATTACGACTTTCTTTTAACTATTTGCTTTCTTGATAAGCATTTTCTGCTAATTTTAACTTCAAAACGAACATTTAAACCAGTACCAGCGTTGGAATCATTTTCTAACTGTTAATACGCGTGCAAAACTTTTTAAAAGTATTAATAACGTCAGGGTTTCGTCAAAGAAATTCTGAAATCAGATTAAAATGTAATTTTCATACAAAGCGAATGTCTGTTGTAGGTACGCAGATGTTTATTACAGTTTTGAATCTTGGTAATTCTGTTTAACTTTTAATTATACATCAAGACTTTAATGACGTAAGTTTTAATTTACAACGCCGTGAATCTTAAAAATTTTTAGAACTAAGGCTTAGAAGCGTTCCTCGCAGTGTTTAATTAGATTTTGTAAATTAATACCATTCAAGAATAGTGTTATTTGCTGAAATCATTAGCATCATTAATTAACTTTTGACAAAAAATCGTTCTATACAAACTTACGCTTGCGTAAATAGATCGAAACTAAAGTAATAGCTACAAAGTTATACAAATCTCTGAAAGAACGAACAGGCTAGAAATAAAACAAAATTAATGGCTAGCCATTTCGGAGTGTCATTACTTTTAGTTCTTAAATGAGCGAAAGAACACAAATAACCCAAACTTTCCACAACTTGAAGATCTGTTACTATTATCACCTTTGGGGGTGAATAAAAACTAGATCAGTCTTTTTATGTAATTATTTCGATGTGCAGCATTTATCTTTATGCACCTGTTTATATTTAAAGAAAAGAAGGTTTAAATTTCGAACACATTCTAGACAAAAACTCATTTTTCAGAACGTTATAACTCAAAAAGAGGTGATTCGTTTTTTTTTATTGTGCGTACACTAGTTATTATTACAATATGTACATAATGTGTAAATTTCAAATTAGTATCAAAATCATAAATCAAACGCAGTTCTAAGAGCATAGATTCATCTACAATTGCTAAACCTATTGCACAAATCAATCATTTTTCTTAGTTTAGTTTGTTCTATTTTAATAGGTACAGACTTTTTCTGAAGTTTTAGACTAAAGATACAAGTAACAGTACAAATATAACGGAATACAGGTTTCATCTCATTATTGGATCTTTGATAATTCATAATAGCAAATCCTGAATAGAAAAATCCTTCACATACTTGATTTCACCGAAAACCTCTTGAGATGATCCCTGATCTAATTTGGTCTTTGAAGTGGAACAGTTACAGTTTCAGTGAACTTTGAAATTTAGTTCCACTTCGTATCAACTTTTGATGCTCCTTTAAATAGACTGCCGATTAATGTTTTATGCGAAAACTTTAACGTAACATGGAAAGGACAAATACCATAACCGGAACGTAGCTAGTTAAATATCATGCTACGGCGGTTATTACCAAGCAAAAATTTCTAATGCTCGATTTTTCATTCCGGATGCAAGACATGTTCGGAACAAAGAACGTTTCCAGAAGTTGGAGGGCCATTTATGTTTAGCGGATAATGATAATTACGAGCCGGAGTCGAGTCTGAATCGTAATGTCTTCAGTTGTAATCGCAGTTGTACAAGTAGTCGTCGAGTTAGTAGCATGTGCTCGCAATCGGCACGTTCGAGATCACAGTTTGACCAAGTCATTATGCGCTGTACCCTCACTAATGCGATAACCTATAGCTGTCGTCTTAACCGCGGTGAATTAATGAGTTCGCGTCCGCATGCGGAATGCGGCATCGGGCTCCAGGGCTAGGACTCCGGGTAGCCCCCGCTTCGTTACAGCATCTTGATGACGGTACGCAGGCCGTGCGGTCTGAATTCACAATACCTACCTTCCCCGCCAAACTTACCTTCGCCCCCCTCTATGACAGGTTAACGTGGTTTGATGTTTTCTTTCTTTTCATCTGTTATCTTTTGTATTCTTTTATTCATGTCTTGTACTCCAACGATGCGTTCTTGAGGGCTTTTTGATTTACACAAATGCGGAGGATTCATCTCTCGTTTCCAGGCTAATAATGATCTTTGCGAAATGAAAGCGAATCTTAAACATTTTTACTTCAAAGAAGAGCTCTTTTAAATTTATGTGCATTGCTTTGATGTGGCAATATGTGACAGACATACTTTATTTATAATGCTAAAATCTTTGCTCTTTACTTGACTTGATCAAAAGGCCCTTCATCCTCATCCACGTTCCATCAACAGTTAGAAAAAAAAGAGAAAGCTAAAGAAATGAGAATTAATAATATATTCAGCAAGTGCGTCATTGCAAAGTAACATTTTACTGATACCTGAATTATAAAACATTCGGTGTAAAAGTTCTTTATAGCAACTTTAAAAAACTGTTTATTGTAGGGATTATGTATAGGTCAGCTACGTAGTAAAACAACTGGTAAAGCTATAATTCAAACATTTGAAATGATGTAATTACATTTCTTTGTTTTGAAAGCTAATAGTGTTTCTTGCACTAAACGCAAAATTCCTATCCCAAATTAAATTGTTTTGAGTTACAAAATGTTAATTGTTCAGAAATTCCTGCACGACACGCAGATGTTATTTGTCACTCTAACTAATTCCGATCTAAGTAGTACAAAATAATTAGATACGTCTTCCTCTAAGCACCAAAAGAGGTACGAATATAATGGATTTTTCTTAACGATGCACAGCTTAGTCTTTTGTTGGTTTCCCTATGCATTTTTTTAAACTTATTGAAAAAATAGTCTTAGAAACAGTAGGATACGATATCTTCTACAAGATGAATAAATTTATTTCGTCACAGTGCAATTTTTGTTGGAAAGTGCAACCCAAGCTTTAAATGAGCGTGTACGAATTTGTAATGTTTAGTACTTATCTGTCTACATTATCCTGTTCTACGTGTTCTAGTATAAATAGGATATAAAACAGTTTTTAATATTAGTCCATTGGGAACAACAATTGTTCACGATGTATACCTGCTGTTAGATTGTATTGCCACAGATGTGTTTTCTTCGTAGCTCCTTTCCCCAAACAGACTTTCATGTTTTTTTATTATATGGCATCTGTCACTTTTCTTGCTCAAGAATATTTGAGATTTTTTTCCATATAGCATTATTCCACGAGCATCAAAGTAAATTCTCTTCTTTTTTTGCAATAACATCTATTGTTACTAGTATTACTATATTATGATAATCTATCATTTTAAAGACAGTTTTTTATTTTATCTGTCTAGTGATATTGAGCAATAAACCGTTGAATGTCAACCTTTAGCGCATAATTCAGTTTCGTAATTACAAGGTATATCGCGTCATAACTTGTAAGCAACACGAAATAACAGAAATTTCCATTATATTAACCTTTGCATACAAGTAAAATCTGCCTCTACTATAATCTAGATTCTGAGTTGCTAGTTATAGTATGTAGTCTATACCGTTTTGACTTAGACACGTTTAGTAGTGTTACCTAGTTTGTTTGGGCAAAATGATTTAGTAAACAAATGTACTTTAAAACCATTTTCATTGTTGTTTTTGGAAATGCCAAACCTTAACGGCTAATTCACTGTCAATAAATATCTTTTATTGGAATGCTGCAGCACACCCACCCGAAAGGAAGGAAACGAAAACTCTACTTCCTAAACCTTGTCAATTGTTCACCGTTACCGTTTTTGATTGTTCTGTCGCTTGATGGCGAATTTCGGTATTTGGTAGAACCGAACTTGCAGTTCTTGGGAATTACGAAACAGTGAACTTAACCCTTGTAACTAGCCATTCATGTAACTACTACTTGGCTGCCAGTTCTGGTTTTTACCACTAAAATAAGATGTATAGGTGGAAACTTACAGCCACAATAACGAGAGTGCACAATATGCCTTCCGTCTTTTGCACGGTTTTAATCGCATTTTCGTCATTCAAAGCTGTTCATCAGTATATCAAAGAAACGCAAGCTCTAAGGATCTTATAACCATTACTATTTATGGAATCAGTCTAACTTGCTGGTTATTTAATAACAACTAATGGTTCATAAAATCCGTCATCGGATGTAAACATGGTTATTACTTTTTATTTGTCTTTTAATTCTTTCTGTTCTTGTAGTAACTAATTTTCCAATTTTTGAATTTGTAATTTTAAATACAATTTAATGTGTGCGAAATTACCACAGGCTTTAATATGCAATAATTCTTTTAAAATATTAGGTATTTAATATTTTAGACAATTTCTTTTCTCGATCTTTTTCAATATTTTCAGGCTTTTAAGCACGCCAATCTCCGATGAGGCCTCTCATCTATCCTATTATCACATTTAATTTTCATTCCAAGGTTCGACCTCAAGACGTCTTGCATATTCATAAGAAAATTTCTTAACCTAAAATCAAGAGGAAGAGAAATACTTAATTTCTACAATAAAATAAAGTCTGCAGAAAAGACAAATTACTTCGCTTGAAACTAATTTTCCTTTACGATAAAATCGGATTTAACACAGAATCCGTGAGATAATTTTTCTCTGTTAAAGACCTTTAATACTGATAATGCAAGCTTGTATTTACTTCTATATGTAAGAATATGGAATTTTTAAACGAGCTTATTACTAATTCAACTGTCTGTTTATTTCCATTGCTTGCATCTAACTTTGGTATTTACTTTATTGTTACGTATGTATAATACGCATTTTGTTAAAATAAAACACATCTCTTTTCAAGCAAAAAAGGTTTTATAGTCGACATAAACTATTGTGAGTTTTACGGTTTTAAGTTTGAATGATAGGCATACGAACAATAGAGGCTTAACGATAAAATCCCGTTCTCAAATAAGTCGATAATAAAAGAAAGTAAAATATTCAGTTATTAAAATTCTTAATTTTAGAATTTTGTAAACTTTCTGCATATACCTATATTTGAAAAGAGGAAGATTAACATAAATGTTATTTCAATCAGTGGAATGTAGTAGTTTTGGCAATTAGTACTTACAAGGGAATACCCTCGGGTATTCACTTTCATGTTGTTAATCTTTTGGTATGTTATATAGACCAAACATTTCTACAGAGATTTGAAGTAAGCTTTGGTCAGATTTCCACGTTGTAGGTAGTATATATTGATGCACAAAGTTGACTTGGAACTGTCTGATGTTATCGGATGGGCGGAGGTTTATTCCTTTGTTCTTCTTTGTCATCATTATTCATATGGCGTCCGCATGAAAATTTTTAAAAATTGTCTGCCATTTTGTATTTATCTTCTACACAACGATATACTACGTTACATTTCATTCTTTGTGGTAAGAATTTTCATAGCGCACTAGTGCAGAAAACTGAAGGGCTGTTTATTTTATACTTGCTGCGATCTTCAGATCTACCGTACTATTTAGTATTCTGCTAGACTAGCACGAAGCGAATTATCCCTAAGGCTAACTAGTATTGCTGAAACTATGAGCGCGACATGTATTCAGTTATCGTCGGATTTCAACACTCCGCTTGGTTTATTGAGTTAGGAAGTAACCAAGTAGAAAATCGAATGAGGCTGTTTTTTCATCATTCCTAAATTCTAACGATGGAATAGTGTAGGAAAAGAAAACAAATCACATTTTGACTTTAATCTCTTGTACAATAAGATAATAGAAATCTACTTATAAAAACAAACTTTACCTAGGAAAGGTCAAAACTTTAGACTACAGTCTGTTAAGTATTATCAGTAGCATACAAAGTAGACGTTAACATAACAGAAGTGAATATTTGCATCTGCTGCGATAGCTAGCATTTTTTCCACCCTTGTGTTCAAAACAGAAAAAACGTTTAAAATAGGCTGAATATGGCAAAACATGTTGAGTTTGTTTTAATTTTGGAGAACAGTCAAGTCCACAGCAAAAACGAGATGGCTGCTTTGAAATGAAATCTTTAGAATTCTAACTGACTCTATACGTCAAAAAGATAAGTGTCATTAATTAGGTGTAGAGGAATTTATCTAGGTTGCGGAAGAGATAAAAATTTATCTTTCTATTTTTTGGAATAAGTTATAGCCTGGAAGGTTCGTGAAAAAAGCAGAGCAAGATGTAGCAGGTAAATTAAAAAAAGTCGAAATGATACTTAGTAAGTAAGTTGACTAAAAGTGATAAAATATAACTATGCACTACAATTTTAGTATTTCCGTCAACATCAAAGTATATAACATAAAATAATTGTCGCATCTAAGAGGCTCGCGATATACAGGTTTTAGTCCAATATTTTTGGAAAAAGAAAGAAAACCTTATTAATGTAAGTATTTTGTGTTACACATAATTCTTTGTATGAAAATACTTAGAAACTCCTACAAAATCTTTTAATTGCCTAATAAAATTTGGAATGTAGTATTTTTGTAAAAATTGTATCATTCAGCTGGCGAAACGTTTATATCTGTCTTGAATTCTAAGCGCAAGAACAGGAGAATCCACGGTAATCTTTGACGCCAATTACGGTTTTCTTTAACGTACAACCTTTCAACCAGCTTGTTTTAATGTCCCGTTTTATTGTTCTACCTTGACTGTTTGGATGTTGAACTGCTGATTTTATATGAATGAACACTACCCTAGAAAGAATTGCAGACCATGTCTTGGAAATGAAAATGGAACCATGGTCTGTAACAATGTATTTTGGATTTCTAAATCTTGAGATCCAACGATTAGTAAAAACTTCAATTATAGCTTCAAAACAACAATATCTTAAGGGAACAGCTTTAGACTATCGTGAGAACATATCAATGATATATAAAATATACGTAAATCCTGGGAGGTTTGATATGTCTTAAAACCTTGTTTTTGGCAGGCTATGGACGTCTGGATTCAATTCTTAAAATCGTGGTTCGTGTTAGTTCAGATATATCTTTCTTTGATTAAATTCTTTGTTCTCCTGACAAGAGAATGCGAGATATTTTACAATTTCTAGAATATTTGACAGCGAGATTGCCGTGGGACGAATGGTCCTAAAAGCCTGTGACTGTTATCAACCCACAAAGTTATGTTGAGTTGAATTTGAATTTTATTAAACTGGAAGTTTGAATTATTTAATAATTGAAATAATTCAGACTAATTTCTTTGAGTTTGTGCCATTCTGGAGAAGTTAACTGATCCTGGTATCTTAGAAAGTTGGTAAAAATCAATGTATCAGCTAGGATATTATGATTCCTTTTCATATATTGTATGTTTGTGGAGAACTGAGATATATTTTCGTTAATAATTGTCATTGCTTTTGGTAATTGTAGTGGTAAGAGGTTAGTGTCAGTAAAACAGTCTTGATAATAAGAAGATGTTTGAGATTTTGTACTGTGAATTAATGGCTAACAACTTTTCTGAAAAAACGTTCCATTTTTCTTTAGCTAAAGTAAGAGATCTACTACAGAAAACAAGAAATTCTTATAAACCATTGACATTTTGATGAAGATACAGCAATAATCTTTTGACTAGCATCTGTGCACATGTTCTAATGATGCATTTGTCAAACGATATGCCAAAATTAATTGCTTTGAAAACTACTTTCTTATGTAATTAAAACATTCTACGAGTTCAAAGTCAAAATAAACCGGCGGATTTGTTGCTTTACCTGGGATGACTAGTTCATGAAATATCGCAAGTATTTCAACAGATTTTGGAATGAATCTATGATAATAAGAAACAAAACCAATAATATTTCTTAACTGAACTTCACTGATAAGTCTTCACAACGATGAAGGTGTATTTTTTAATATAAGACTTAAACATTTGTATTGATACGCGCCCAATGGAGTAACACTGGTTGTCTTAGATATGTCTACTTCATAGATTGGAATGCGGTAGTTTGCTTTTTAGAGATCAAATTTGAAAAGATTTTACTTCCAGAGACTTTGCTGGGTAACTATTTGGAACTGTCACATTAAAAGAACGGCGATTCTCAACTGACCTCCAACTTGCGTTGCTTTTTTAGACCATGTATGCAGGTGTACACAACTTTCATCAAATATTAATTTCAAAGCAAACCCATTTTATTTGCTGTTAAATCAATTTTCAAATATTACTTTAAATTTCAATAACAAACTCTTATATTAAGCATACTGTTAAACATAAGATTATAACTACATCTTCACCTATTAAAGATAATTGTAGAAAACTATCCCCTAAGCAACAAGTATTTTTGCAAAAAAAAATCCAGTCTTCTAAAGGAGCCCGCAAATAGTCCATGGTGAATCAACTATTGGTTGTGAAGTTGCATGTGCTTTTTTGTATTGCAAATTCTACTATTGAAATTATAATCTATAACGAAATTAAAAGACCCAAGCAATAATTGTAAACGACCAACAGAAAAGAACATCAGCAAAATTAAAACGTAAATGTTTTTATTAACACCAAATGTGTTAATCATTGTATTATTAGCAGCCATTAATGACTGCTGTTTGGTATTCAAATTAGAAAATAGGTATTTAGGTAATAACGGTATAGATGAACGACAATCTATAATAAAATGTAAATTAGAATCTAATAGAAATTATGGTTCTAGATTTGGTGGAACAATTAGATACACATTGTTCACCTACAACAAATTGTTTTGAAATGAACACAAATATCCATTTTCTCGTACTATTACCAAATATTTTGTGGTAATAACACACATTAGTATCTGAAAATGTTTGTTTGCCATTTGTATTTGTTTGTTGCATTTTACTAAAGGGTTTTCCAATAAGAGGTGTTATTTTGATATTCAAAGAAAAATGCCATTTTTTAATATAAATGATCGGATGTTTATTTCATTATAAAGAGGAAGGTATGCCGTTAATAGTGGAAAATAACATCAGGCAAATGACCACCACGACCACGCTTACAGGACAATATCCTTTTCATGAAATTTTCCATAACCAAATCGCCAAGTGGCTGCCCTATGTCCTCGATAGCCTCACGAATTCCATCTTTGAGGTCTTGAATCGACGCTGGGCTGTTGGCGTAGACCTTCTCTTTCACGTGGCCCCAAAGAAAGAAGTCGCAAGGTGTTAAATCACAAGATCTCGGTGGCCAATTGTGATCACCTCTTCGAGAGATAACACGGTCCGGAAACTTTTTCCGTAAAAGATCGATGGTTTCGTTGCTTGTGTGGCACGTAGTGCCGTCTTGTTGAAAGTAAACGTTGTCCAGATCAATACCATCCAATTCCGGCCATAAAAAATCGTTAATCATCTCTCGATAGCGCAATCCAGTCACCGTAACTGTTGCTCCAGCCTCATTTTCGAAAAAGTAAGGTCCAAGGACTCCGCCGGACCATAAACCGCACCAAACAGTCACACGTTGAGGATAGAGAGACTTTTCAACAATAACTCTTGGATTTTCTGAGCCCCAGATCCGACAATTTTGCTTGTTGACGAAGCCACCGAGGTGGAAATGGGCCTCATCACTCAAGATGATTTTTCGATGGAATTCTGGATCATTTTCATGCATTTCAACGACCCAATCAGCAAAGACACGACGTTGTTGATGATCGGCCGGCTTGAGTTCTTGTGTTAACTGGACTTTATAAGCCTTAAGACCCAAATCTTTATGCAAAATACGGTGTAATGACGTTTGTGGAATGGCTAATTCCAAAGAACGACGAGGAATGGACAAACCTGGGTTTTCTTTAACACTTTCGGCTACAACAGCAATATTCTCGGCTGTTCTTGAGCGACGTGCACGGGTTTTATTCTTCACATCACTAACTTGTCCCAAGAGCTCGAATTTTTTCACCAATTTCTGTATTGCGGTCCGACAAGGTGCTTCACGGTGACCCAAAAATGTTCGAGTTTTACGAACCGTCTCTGCCAAATTTTCACCATTTTTATAGTGAATTTTAATAATTTCAATGCGTTGTTGAAGCGTGTATCGTTCCATATTTATTAATGGCGTAGTTTCTACTTGTCAAATGTCAAAAAATGATAGCTTCAAAAGTGACATCTACCGAAATAGCGGGCTATTCAAAATATAATTGGAAAACCCTTTATTTGGAGAAGAAAGTAATGCTAAAATTTATTTTTGCTTGTGTTGTTTTATACTTGGTTTATTACATAAATGATTCAAATAAATGTGATATGGAATTGATATATACAATATACATATTAACTTATCTATCAAAGTTGAAAAAGATTTATTAACTACAATATGTCAAACATTAATCATTACACTATCAGGTAAGTTTAATAATAAAACATCAAATTTTTGACTTTCGTTCAATTAACAATTAACTTGAATTAAATACAATTCTATATCAGCCTTGTTAAAGCTAGGAAAACTTATCTATAAATCAACCATTATAATTGCAAAAATAACTTACCTTAAATACCCAAACAAATAAAACAATGTAGGTTCAAAGTACAATGGTCAGCTGAATTTGATTAATTGATGATTGAACTGCTTGTTTTGCTTGAATGAATGTTACTTGCTTGTTTGTTTGAATAATCAGTAACACTAACACAAACGTTGATCATTGTTGTGCTAATATTTACAATGTTGCAAGAGCAACTACCTAACTTAAATAAATAGATTTTATTCTAAAATTACAAATATAGTAATTATAATGAGAATTATAGAGCAAACATTTTTTCTGCGTTTGCCCGTTACTCCAACAAACAAAAGAAAAGTCTGTGATTATTACTAGAGATCTGATTTGCATTAATCCCATCCTTGTAATTTTGCATTCAGCTATACAGGGTGATTTTTAACTTCTTTTCTTCCTTTTAAAGGATAGTGAACGAGCTTAAAAGAAAACAATTTACGTTAAATTGCATTAACAAAATATGCCTAGTTTCCGAGTTGGAATAACTGGGTACCGTGTTTGAGAACTTCTGTGCATAACCGCATTTTGTAATACACTAATTTTGAAACTAACCTAGCCTTGACTTGAAACATCTACCACAACTGAAACAATCAACTCTGCGTGCCCTACAACAAATTGCAACACGCAGATAACTTTGTTTAATTAATTGAAAATCAAACAAATAACGCTAAATACATTAATTATTAGAAGATTGTAACAAATTTAAATTATGTTTAATAAAGTTGAAGAAACGGTAAAGAAAAAAACAATGATTATAATAATTGCTAAAAATTACGATCTTCAAAACCCAGTCTAGCACGTCTAATCCAAAATTGGATACACGCTTGAAGATGAAATCTCTGCCGAATGCTTTCTGCAGCGTTGTATATTCTCTGAAACAGTTGGTCTTGGGTAGCAATCTGTTCGTGATAAACCAATGATTTCATATGCTTCCAGAAATAAAAATCAACCGGATTTAAATCCAGCGATTTCGGAAACCCATCGACCAGGAAAAACGGTATTTAAATGTTGTTGTGCCGTTCTATCATAATGTGGAAGAGCTACGTCATCTAATAAAGCATCTTCTAGCAACTCTGGAAGATCGTTTTGCAGAAAATTTAAATACACTCTCCCAGTCATTCGGTTGGGCAAGATAAATGGGCTTATTAGCATACCATTTACAATTCCAGGAAAAATATTGATTGAAAATCTTTGCTGATAATTCGACATGTGTATAATGTGAAGGTTTTCTACACCCCAGTAGTGCATATTAAAGAAGTTTATAATTCTGTTCCTTGCGAAGGTGGATTCATCACAAGCCAATACATTCATTGGAAAGTCGCTATTCCTCAGATTCTGTTACTTCCCGAGCAAGTTGGCACGTGCTTAAAGTGGGATCTTCTTCAAATAAATCCATAATCACGTTGGAGATGTAAGATACTTTCTATTGGGAAAACCTGCATTTTGTAGCGCTTCACTGTAAACTGTTATTTCTACAAATTCTTTATTTGTATACATTTTTCATTTCAGCACAAAATGGAAATTTATGAAATATGATTTAATCAATTATCAACCTTTGGCACTAAGTAAGGGGTACAAGATGATAGAATTAAACAAGCAAGTGTTTCTTTTTTTGTAAGTAAGTAAAGCATTTAAAATGACAGAACGTCACTCAGACAAATTGTGTCCAAAGGTCAAAAGCGACTTCAAAGTTAGCTACTTTGGGGCCAGAAATGGTCAAAATCAAATTAAACTTTCAGATATCAGACGGTGGGTCCAATTATTTAAAGCTTTAGATATTCGAAACTATGCACATTTTGGTAATTAAATTTAACGTGTACCAGTTTCTTCCATGCCCCCCTCTTACCCTTTAAGAGAAAAAAAAAGTTGAGAATCACCCGGTATTTATGTATTAACATTTTATTTCCTCGTCGGAAATATTTATCCTGTACGCAATACTTAATAACCCGAGTCGAAATTTAAGTTCTACAGAAGTTCTGATAGGTGCTCAAACTTATTTATGTTAGTGTCACTATTCCTAGTGACACATTTCTCACTAGAAAATCTTCTGTCAAAGGAATGTCACATGTCGAAATAGGGTTAAAATGCAGTAAATTGGTTTTTATGTGCCAATCAGTTTGATTACAATTAATATTGAAGTAATAAACACAAAAAATGAATTTTTATTCCAAATAATAAACAAACAACAAAAGGTAACTTAACGAAATGCAAACATTTACCTTTTCTGAATGACAATCTAACCTCTGATTTTAAATAAAAACAGATAACAATATTGTCAACATTTCTCAATGAAAAATTCTAGTGTTTCAACACAATAAAAATTTAACAAAAATTATAGAAATGAGATAAACTATAAGTTTTGTTTCTTTATTATAAATATTGTGTTTGTTTAGGTTCACGTATTATCATAAATATTGTAAAATTAAAAAATGATGTCATCACAATATTGTATTTCTACTAGGGCGTTAAATAATAAAATTTTTTTACAGAAGGAAATTTCACCTGGATGCAAATTTTATATGGATGAATCCAATATAACAGTAATTAATTTAACAGCCAGACAACCTCAGACTTCGACTGATTTATCATCTAAATACGACTGGGAAACTATCGTCTAAGAAACGTTGATTGAAATATTTTTTTTATGCAGTCAAATATATTTTTAACTTAAGGTTGGGTAAATCAGGCTGCTGGAAAAATCATCTCCAAGAAAGATTTCACGCTATTTGTTAATAAATGTACAAGTAACAGAAGAAATTATAGGAACAAAAAAATTAAACACATAATAGATCATTTAAAAACACTTCAAACTTTTTTCTCTTTTAGTTGTATCTTTGTTGCACGTGTACAATTTAAAAAGATAAATAAAACTTGAGTTATAATAATAATTGTAGTAATAATCATTTATAAATTTTTTTATTTATACGAAGAAAACAAAATCGATTGCAGAAATAACTTAAAAATTACAAAACTAAATTAAAATTTCGTTCCAAGTAATCATTAAAATAAATTTAAAAATCGATTTTTTTTTCTTTTTTTCGCTTCCTTCTTCCAATCAATGTAAAATATTTATTTTAACTATACAAAACTAAGTACTAACTAAGATCTCAATAGGTTCTAAAATAGAGTCTAAATAAGCTCTATGAGGTACTGCGAGAGTTTTTAACGAGAACCTAAATAAGTACTAATAAGTGCTCAAACTGGAAAAAAGCAAAACTTACGAGATCCTACATAGAACATAATTTCTATGTTATTTAGGATCTAAGTAAGTACTTTTATGCTCTGCAGCGAATAGATCTTGGCAGAGCCTAACTAGGACTTAAATTTCGACACGGGAAGCATTTATCTTTTTCAGTATTTTTAGGGTCAGAGAGTGCATCCACTTTTGTCTTTACGATTATGTAATATATGGACGCGAGTGACATCTGCAATAGGGTATTTATAGATTATTTCAATGTAAACACATGTACATCTGCATTCCATAATTTGTGATAAATTATTTTGTTTTTACTCATTTTTTGCGCCTGTGCCTTATAAATTCGCAGAGGCAATTCTTCTTTAAAAGTTCAATTCTGTATTAAAGATACATGGGTTGTAAATATTTAACAACGCAATGTAGGAGTAAAACTTTGCGCTATAAGCGTGGGTTAAATGTGTATTATCGCCTACACTTATACGCTAATTCATTAATAATTCCTTAAATTAACAAAATCTATAATGCTGCTTCAAGAACTCGTCAAAACTGTTTCATGAATTGATCTTAACATCTATTTTTTTCTAAATGCACTCTTGAGCTTTTACTGTGAAGATTCTATTAAGAAATTAATTTAGTTCACTTTACATTGGCAACATGTTTAATATAATTTGCGAATTACATAATTATGGTAACTAAATTTTTAAAATTGATTGCGTCAGAGCAGTAATTTTATGGAAATTACCTGTGATCGCTATCTCTCAAGTCAGTTATTGTGACAAACCTATATCGCTATATACATTAATAAATGGACGAATAAACAACAATGCTATAGATATAATTTAACCTCTGGAGAGACCCAAATCTAGATATTAAAATAATTTATATATAATTTATTCACTTTACAATTTATATAATATAAATTATTCATTCTTGATGCATTTTTAATTCTAATATTAAAATAATAATTAATAATTGCTTTAAATTATAACGCAATAAAACAGTTTTGTAATAATAATTCCTTGTTTAGGAGCATTCAAAACATAAATAGGGGTTATTTAATTTTCTCCAAAGTTAGAAATTGTCTAATAAATCAAAGCAAAATATAATTTTGCTAATTAATTATAATAAAATAATTTATATTATTAATTTCAGAACCAGTAACAGAAATCCTGGGTGGCCCTGATTTGTTTATTAACCAAGGGTCAACGATAAATCTGACCTGTCTGGTACAATACGCACCAGAGCCTCCACCCACCATGTTGTGGTCGCACAATTCTGAGCCCATCAACTTCGATTCTCCCCGAGGTGGCATCAGCCTAGTAACTGAAAAAGGAGCTACCACGACAAGTCGACTTCTAATTCAAAAGGCCTCTCAGTCCGATTCCGGAACCTATAGCTGCGCCCCTTCTAATGCTAATGTGGGCAATGTTAGAGTACATATTCTTAATGGTAAGACCTTTTTCAATCATTGATTCGTTTTTGTTTTTGAAAGGGTTTTGGATTTTTCATAAAAATAAATGGGAAATGTTGTTTTAGTTATTTAGAGACACGAAACTGTGCGGCAGTTGTTGTTCCTGAACCACAAAACCACAAAGCAATTTTATTTAAAATTTCATCCGAACATTATGTATAAATAGAGACCTGAATATGACACTTGGCGGACGCGTAGTATTCCTAAGGCTTTTAAATAATAATTTTTTGGGTAAGGTTAAATTAACTTTAGTTTCAGAAACGTTAAACGCAAATACAAACATTTAATGTAGTATATAGAAGTAAATAAATTTATGTCATTCACAGATAAAATACCAGAAGTTCTGAAATGTAAAAGCGCTGATCTGTTGGTTCAGTTAGATTTTGTTTATCTAAAATTGCGTATTTGTTCAATTTAGTATCACGGTACCTCACGTAAAGTCAAATACGTTTTATGAAATCTATAACAAAGTAAATGGAAAAATGAATTTCCAGTAACGTGTACAGTTGGAAATGTAAACGGTTTTTATGATTTTAAAGGATAGTCCGTACTGACTATTGTTTAGTCAAAATAAACTAAATTTGAATAAAGCATTACAATAGACTCTTTTATAAGTCTAGTCAGCAATATGGTTTGGTATTACTTTGTATTCTATTCAACTGAAATTAAAAACATTTTCATAATCATACCGATTGTTAACTTTGGGAAGTGTATATAGAAATTTAAAGTTATTACAGAAATAACAAATAATAATAATTTAATTATGCCTTTTAGTAACTATCATTTTTAAATTTTATTTATATCTTATAAAAATAGGAGTACTGTATGTGGAAAATTTAATTTACGTTTTATTCCTAAGTTTTTTTCAAAAACAAATGAATTCATGTAAATAAAAAGCTTTCTATACATGTTCTATAGGTACTAACATTTGCTTCGAAACAACAAAAGAAAAGTTTATTTGCTTGGGAAGATTTTATAAGTTCCTTTCTTCTGTAACATTCCTAGATACAGTTTACAAAGATATCTTACTGTACAGACCACAGTCTGGATAATGAGTGATACTCAGAAACTATGTGATAAGGTTATAAATAAAATCTTAAAATATAAAAGCAGTTAAGCATTTGTAAAAGGCTAATTTAATAGTATTAGTTTGAAAATGACAGACATAACAACTTTTTACAGTTTCTTTTTCTTTTAACGCCATAAAACCAGGCAACCAGGACTTTTTCTGTATGCTACACAGCATTAAAACTGACATAAATGGAGTGAACAATTGGTATTTCCTTTATATAAAAACGTTTTGATAGGTGTAAGCATTGTACAAATACAAGCAACCAACAAAATGCACTAGAGTGGTTCATTTGGTTAAATTGTGTTCATTCCTATAATATAACTCTAAAATCATCATAAGACTTCTGAAAGAAGCTTTAATATCCTTTGCTACACAGACGATACGATATTAACACCAGATAATTACATCCACCTGCAAAATTGCTGTTTCAGTTTATTCGTACTTGCTGGAAATTGAAGTATAAATTAGAAACTCAAGGCAGCTAAATGAACAGCCTTGCAATCTAATTGGTTGAAAGCAAACATTATTAGCAACAATTAATAATACAATAAAAACTTAATTAACATTATTAATTACTCGTGAAGTTCGACGAAGTAGTGGTTCGAAAAGTAAATGAAATTATTAGCAAGAGGCTTGATAAAGTTAATTAATAAATATATGTATACCATGCGACCAAGATTGGTATTCTTGCCTCTGTGTCTCTCTCTTATTTGTAGAGAGAAACATAACACAAACACAAGTAATTTCTAGACACAATTATTACAAGTAATCGTTTAGTTTTAGAATTTATATGTAGAGCAAATATTCTTACACTTCTCTCTACCAAACAAAAGAGATGTAGGAATGAAAATACTAACTCAGATTTATTAATACCAAGAAAACTTCTTGAAGATGTAAAAAGAAAAACTCAACACTTTAAGACCAGTTTGTAATTCATCATGCAAAGTGTTTCATTTTTCATGATCGTCATTCACTTGTCTATTAGAAAATCAATTGTAACCTAAGACGACTCTCTTAGAAATACGAGGTATGTGAGAAAAGTAATGAGACTGATTTCATACTAACCAGTTTTTATTTTTTTCAAACAACAATGTTATCCCCTTCAAAGTAGTTCCCCTTGAGCAGCTATACACCAGCGGAGTCGTTGTTCCCACTCTTGGTAGCAGCGCTGGAAGCCTTCAACTGGTATGACTTTTAACTGGTCGGTCACAGTCTTTTGAAGGTTCTCCAGAGTTCCAAAATGACGTCCTTTTAGGATATGTTTCAATTTCGGGAAAAGAAACAAGTCACAAGGACTCAAATCAGGTGAATGGGGGGGATGAGGAACAACTTTAATGCGTTTTGAGATCAAAAATTCACTGATGGAAATTGCTGTGTGACACGGAGCATTGTCATGATGAAGCATCCACTTGTTTGCACTGTCTGATCTCACACGAATCACTCTTTTCCTGAGCTTTTCAAGGACACTTTTATAAAACACTTTGTTGACAGTTTGTCCTGGCGGAACAAATTCTTTGTGCACGATACCCTTACTGTCAAAAAAACAAATCAGCATGGTTTTGATCTTTGATTTGCTCATTCGACATTTCTTCGGCCGAGGAGATGACGGAGTGTGCCACTCTTCGCTTTGCCGCTTTGTTTCAGGATCGTACTCATATATCCAGGATTCATCACCTGTGATCACACAATTGAAGAATTCTTGGTCATTGGCAATCCACTCAAGAAGATCAACGCACACGTTTTTTTGAATGTTCTTCTGTTCAGTTGTGGGGTTTTTCGGCACCATTTTGGCACAAATCTTTCACATGTTCAAACTGTCTGTCAAAATTTGATGCACGGTGAAAGTGTTTAAATTTAACTGTTCACTCATCATCCTTATTGTTAAACGACGTTCTGATCTCACAAGAGCCCTCACACGTTCAACGTTTTCGACAGTTTTTGAAGTTGAAGGTCTCCCTGAGCGAGGTTCATCTTCAACGTGTTCTCGGCCGTCCAAAAATGATTTGTGCCAGCGGAAAACTTGTACTCTTGATAAGCACTGTTCCTCATAGACCTGTTTCAACTTTTCAAAAGTCACACTCGCGGATTCACCAAGTGTAACTCGGACTGAGGAAGTGGAAGCGATAAACAAACCGATTTAGCACAAGCCGGTAGACACAACGTTGCCAGATCTCCCGCAGTGTTGCCAATCTCATTACTTTTCTCACGCACCTCGTACATGTCTGGAACTTGATTCTTTCTAAATATTCAATGTTAAATATTTCTGAGACAACCTGTGACAGAAAAGTTGAAATTTGGTGTTCTACGATGTCTGCTAATTCACATAATATTGTCAATACCTTCGTTAGCAAAGAAAAACTATCTTCTTGAAAAGTATCTGCCGTTTTTGGAATGTACAGCCTTTACTGCAAAAGATACATAGTTTCTAATAATTTGGAAATAATTACCTCAAATCCATGTTACAATGTCTTGTTTTCAAAGAGTTTCACGCCAAAAATACCTTTTTATCAAAATTATAAAAACATATATGGAAAAGTTATAAAACAATGCCAAAGATTTATTTAGCAAGAAATTTGTCTTATGTATAATGCAGTTTTGATATCCAAGCGAACGCCCATACGAAAAGAACACCCGTATAATAAATGTCAACTAATGTCCATGTTGTCTGGTATATTTATTTATGGTTTGTTTAATTTAATTTTTATGTAATCTACATTACTCGCAGTTCACGATAAAAGCTGTAGTTGGATATATTGGGCACTCCAAAAATTTGTTTACAAAGAATATGATCGTTTTTTGTAGAACTATTAGTGAATAGTTTGTCACTTGGAAACTTTTTGCTACCCTCAGACAAAAAAGGAAAGAGAGCAGAACTAACTTAGATCTTACTCTTAGTAACTTTCTATTGAGTTGCAAAGAAAGTATGCAACGAGAGGTGTAGTTTCTGCGGTTTAATTTATGAACGGAATCTTCTAGAGTTTTAATAAATGAAAGATATCCTCAACAAAAGAAGATATAGCAGAGAAATATAGAAAAAGATCAGAAAGATTTCAAACCTACTTAGAAGGTAGATGTAAATTAAACAATTTTAAAGAGTAGAGACAAATATTCTGTCCACAGATTGCTAGATCACTTTGAATAATTAAGTTCTGATCATATACATGATTAACATGGTGGTCCTAAAATAGCGATAAGATCAATTATCAAAGTATTGTACTCATGACAATAATAAGCCTTTCCATAGCACGTTTAGTTTTGGAGACACAGGGTGTCAAAGTTGTTGGTGATACTTCCTTTTTTTTTAAATATTTTGCAATCACTCTAATATGACAAGTTGCCTTTGTAAATGTGGTTTGATATAATAAAAAACACAGTGGCGTAAAAGGAGGACATGCCTACTATATATAAATAAAAAGCACAAAGAAGCTTCAGCGTTGGTTTGAAAATAACTGCAAAAATAATTTTTGTGTCGACGTATTTTGTGACATATACACCCTGTATACATAAAGGTCTGATTCTCAAAGCAACCAGGAATATATTTTAAATGACGAAACATCACCTATTAATTTAAAGGCTCAATTGCAGTACCGTTATGCAGGAAAAGAGCAATTACAGTGACCTGTTTAGAAAATAAATGAAATGAAAGATTCTTAAATTTTACAAGTTTATTGTCTACTGAAAACTTCTTTTATAACTCAAAAACTATTTTCAAATGATAATCACAAAGTTTCTAAATCCTCTTTAACATTGGTGTTACTGACAATCTGGCCCTTTGTGCTAACGTTTCGCAAAGAGAAATAGAATTTGGGGAAATATTTGTACCAAAATTGTGTAGCTAAGAATAAAAACTATCCTATTTTCTTATTACATACTCGTACAATAGGGAGTTTTTGCAAACCTTTTTTTTTTATCTTAATTTGATTTCTATTACGTATTGTGTCGTTTTGTTCCATCCGGTTCGTATACACTAAATATATCTATAATAATACACCAAGCGACATCATACAACGTTTACTTTAATACGAACCACAGTAAAATATTAATTCACGTCACATACTAATCTTGTTATTATAGTATATTCGCGACATCTTCGGTTAAATGACCGTCTTTTGAGTGGTAAGACGTGGCGCGTAATGCGGCAAAGTTAGTACTTAAATTTAACATTGTTGTGGTAATATAAACCCTGGTGGCGGTAAACGCTCTAAATTTATAGTTCCTTAAAAAGCAATTATCTCGGCAAGCGCGAGCAGCACCACTGCAACTATTAAATCAGGCAACAAGTTCGCGATGCCAACGACGCTATTCTATGCCGCACATATTATTTAGATCCACTAAAGAAAAGCTCTAATTAACAACCTTATAAAATAACCTGTCAAAATACGGTTGTCTCTAGGATACGGCGTCCGAAGAATTCTACACACGTAAGGGCAAAGTATCCATTCATTGCTTACGAGATATAACACAACACAAAAACCGTAACATAACGAAGACGCTTTTGATTTTACGAGTTTCATATAATGGTAAACTCATAACCATCATAGAACTTATTTTACGCGACATTGATTTTTACATCTTTCGATTTTGTTTTGTCCCAGTTATCCTTTAAGAGCCCTGAAACCACCATGTACCTATTTCGATACTCGTATAATCTTATGGTTTTCACGACTTTGAAAAATATATAGGCCTCGTATAAAAGCACTTAAAACTTCATTGGTCCTGAAAAACAACCAAGACTATATTTTTTCTATTGAAAGATCTGCTATAAATCAGCTACTGGTATTTGACACATAAATTAAAGTTCAAAAAAGTCGGATAGTAAAAAATTGATGTGTACGTTTTTTATAAATATAACAGTATTTGCTGCCTACAATTTGTAACTTGAAATTGAAAGGAAAATTATGGTTTGCAGGACCATGTGTTTTTTAGTAATTGTTATGTAGCCTTGTTTTACAATTTTTGACAGCTTCAACAGCTATAACTTAATTTATTAGAATATTTATGTCTCTATTAAAGTTTTTTTAATAAAAGCTATATTTTTGTTTTCTTTTTAAAGTTTTTCTTGATACGTACGAGGTCTGTTCAAAAAGTATCGCCAATTTTGTGTTTTTTCAAAAATTATTTATTTATTCATGAATATCTATTTTGTCCCCTTCAAAGTAATCCCCATCAGATATTATACACTTGTGCCAACGTTTTTTCCAATCCTCGAAGCACTTCAAAAAATCATTTTTTGTGATCTGGTACAGCTCCTCCTTCGATGTCGTCTTTATCTCCTCAATCGTAGCGTAGCGTCGTCCTTTCATGGGCCTCTTCAGTTTCGGGAACAAGAAAAAGTCACAGGGTGCCAGGTCTGGGGAATACGGTGGCTGCGGCATCATTAGTGTGTTGTTTTTGCGATGTTAATGCGATGCTGTTTTTGATCGAAATTGAGCAATTTTGGTACGAATTTCGCGGCGACCCGTCTCATGCCCAAATCATTGGTAAAAATCGAATGGCACGAGCCAATCGATATGTTTAGGTCCTCGGCAACTTCTCTAACGGCGATTCGACGATTGGTCAATACTATTTTCTTCACTTCATCAATGTTTTCGTCTGTTGTTGACGTGCTCGGGCGTCCGGCACGCTCTTCGTCGTTCACATCTTCTCGGCCCTCTGAGAACATTTTGCACCACCGATAAACGTTGCTTCGGTCCAAGGTAGCTTCACCGTATGCCACAGTCAACATTCGGAATGCGTCCGCGCACTTAATTTTGTTTTTTCACACACAATTTGATACAGATCCTTTGATCCATTTTTTAGAATAGGCAAAAATCGAAGACGAGCCAAAACACGTCCAAGCAAAACAGCTGTCAAAAATTAACTGAACATTCAAAATGGCCGAACTTGTCGGCATAAGTGAGGGACATGAGTACCAACATAACGCCACAAAAAAATCGAAAATCGAATATACGTAACCCGGAAATTCAAAATTCGCGATACTTTTTGAACAGATCTCGTATACCTCGAAGGCATTACGTTAAATTTGTTATTAGTATATTAATAACATAAAATTCCTTAGGAATCTTGGTGAATCCGAACACATCTGCTCTGTTTTACTGAACATAAAAAATGTCGTAATTGAAAAGACCTTTTTTTAAACTTTATTTTGTTTATGCCTTCTTTTTTTCAAAATTAAAGAAATTCTTCAGGTATTCATGAAAATTTGTTATTTTATTATTTATGCAATGATTGGTTTTTCAACTCAATATTATGAAACGGTATACGCCTTAATTACTTATTTACATAGTAACTAATTATTTATTCCGTTTGGAGTTACATAATAGTTTAATTTATTTTTTGTTATTATTTCTTTATTGATCAATTTTTTTGTTTTAAGTGAATAGACAAGAAAATTAAACACTTAAGTAAAAAATGTAAAACCAATATTCGCGGGATTTAGTTCTATGCCAAATATAATCGCTACAAATAATTATGATGTTGTTTCTCTATCTGAGACTTGGTTTTTGGTTGATGTTGATGAAGCAGTTCTTGTATCTGAATATCAATTTTCCAAAAGCGACATAAGTAATAATAGAGGTAGCATAGGAGTATGTTGTAATTTAATTATAATAATATGTTGTCTCTCTTTTTCAATAACGTTATTTTTCTGTTATTTACTTTTTTTATTTAGTTTCCTAGAATATAAAATATCCTTTAAACAACCTTTAAACAAATTTTGCTAGGAGACTACAAATATATAAATATATGAGTTAATGTTAGTTATATTTTGATTTATGTATTTATTTTATTAATTAATGAATTAATCAATAAAGGCAATTGTTATTATTAATTTTATTTTCTAAGCAAAAGTAAATTGCTTTTTGTACAGTATACCTCTTTCTGTTTTTTAAACGGTTTTATACGTTTCCTGCTTCTTTTCCAAAGCATTAAAATGTTTCTTTTTCTTTTCTGTTTTTATATTTTGATATTTCAATATTTCTCTTATACAACAAACATATACAAGAATACTGCATTTGGTGATACACGCATGAGTCTTTAAGGTCGTATTAAAAACTATATAGCAGCGATTTTTTAAAACCACTGTCGCCATTTGCAAAATCTCAAGTACGGGATAAACTAATAAGGTTAGAAAGATCCCACAGCTGTTCCTATCTAAGCTTCAGAATCATGCAATGATTGACCCCCAAAAAAGATCGTTCAACATGAACGGGTACAAGCATTATGACTCGTTTGACCTCGCCGTATTTGCCTAGCTCTAGACGGTTCCATTGGGCAAGTTTTAAAATTGTACAAAGTTGACATGGTTAGTAATTTTCTTCATGACATCTATTTTGTGACAAACCATTGATAGATTGGATGACACCACGTGAAATCATGGCAGGAGCCTTTGGATAGATTGCTTTTCGATCTTACCACTGTGTTTGCTGGCATGGAAATTGTATTTTACAAAAATATTCTAGATATGTGTGTAAATAAGATTGAACTTACTGAAAAGATATTCCTATAACCAATATTCTGTAGCACATTATCACTTTTATAGTATTTAGTTGTTCTTATCTTTTTAGAAATTATTAAACAATATCCTGAGCACGTCTTACTTAATGTAAAATATTTCAGCAGGTCCGACTGAACACGAACGGTTTCCTACAGGTTTCTAAACGGACAATACAAGGACGGTCCCTTCCTGATTTTGAAAAGACGTTACCATCTTGTTTCTTGGATCGATTTTGATATGTGCTGTGGGTTATATTCTTTAAAAAGATATATGAAATGAGCATGACAAGTTTTATGCTTGTAGCATCAAATGCAGTATTCGAGAGGTCTTCAACATGCGCCACCTCTACTAGCTACATATCTGAATGCCTCTTACACAGTTTAACTTAAACTTTATGCTTTTAAAACAAGTCAACCAAGCGTCTCATTTGTCGCTAAAAGACATAACACTTTTCTTTTTGAGCCTCTAGTTGTGCCTTCGCTTGTGGACAAACTTCAAACATTTTGATGATGTTAATGTTAAATTAAAGCTAAGCTTAGAAACCCATATAGCTGAAAAATGTCCTCTCTGAGATGCAGGGTGTCAAAGTTCATGCTTTGGAGATCAAATGTGTAACTAAAAAAGGGCGAAACTTACCTTTTAATCTCTTAATAAATACATTTTGCCTGTCCAGGTTTGATTTCATATTTGAGATACTCACTCTAAGCTTCTTTTCTATTTGAAGTTTGTTTCTATATTTAGATTTTAAAACAGCTACAGCAGAAAAACCAACTTCGCACAGGTAAAAAGTGGGAAAAGGTAACAAGTATTCAAAGCACTTTTGCTTTAATAAGAGAATTTCAAAACGGTTTAGTCTAGAGATTTGTTAAAAACTTAATAGCAAAATTTGATTTTTCTGGGCTACTAATTGAAGAAAGATCTAGCAGTTGTTCATATTGCAGCGATAGGCCAGTAGGTGAACTGTCAAATGGATTTTTTACCCAATTCTAGTCACACAATGTAATGTCTTCTTCTGCGAGAAAGTATTTACGGAAATTAGTGCTCAAGTTTTCTAAATGACCCTCTACTGTCTTTAGCCAACACTTTTTTATGATTTTATTCCGGTGGGTAACTTCTCTAGATAATTACACACATCGTGGGAAACATTTCAAAGCAGTTTTTTTTTATTTTGTTATTCCATAACTGTATCTTCTTACAAAAAGCATTCACCCTTTCACTTAAATAAAATATATTTTTATTACCTTCCTGAAGTTGAAGATTGAGTGAATTAAGTTTTTCGAATATGTCTACTAAGTAGGAGAGCTTCATTAAAAATAACTTTTTGTAACATTCTTCCACATGCTTATGACCCTCCTTGCTCAAGAATATCGCTGTTTCATTTCTCAGTTTGCGATTGAACACCTTGCCGCGTGACAACCATCTGGATAAAGAATAAAACAACAATGGTTTATGTTCAGCTCCCACATCTTCACAAAGAGTAGCAAACATTCTTGATTTTAGAGGTTTAGTTTTTATATAATATATAAGTCAAAACAATATTTAGCCTAGCACTTAGCGATGTTGATGCTGAAACTTCCCGGTGAATCATATACTGTGTCCAGACTACTAGAGATTCCTTTTTCGCAAGTGCTTGTAAACTGTTATATCTACTAGACATGGCTTAGTTCCATTAATCAAACTCTAACATAATCCTTCCACTGCAAGTTTTTGTTCTGACAATGGCATCATTTGTAATTCTGAACAACTCGATACCAGTTGCTCTTTATTCTGTAGATTCTCAAAATAACAAATCTTCAACTATTGTAGCACCCTGACAAAATCTGATATCAAATGGGAATTGTGACTGCTGTCTGTTGGTTCATCAAGTTGTATGGAAAATAACGTTTTTACTACTTCTGATTCAAGCTGTTTCTAAATATCCACAGATATATCGTTAATTCTTCGGCCAACTGTATCGTCTGATAGAGAAATCTGTTTAAGTTGTTTAGCATAGCTTTCACCAAACATTGTTTCTGTAATATCTATAGCAGCTGGTAGAATAACTAGCTCCGCAGTCGTATGTGGCTTTTTACATTTGGCTATTTTATAAACCACGTTGTACGATGCCAATAAAACTCTTTCATTTTCTGTGGGAACTTTGTGGAAATTTGTCTTCTGTTTCTCGAAAGATCGGAGTTTCTCCACAAAGAATGCTCGGAGCTTGCCGATATATTATTCTTTGTGCGGGGTTTCTAAATGCCTTTTCAATTTATTTGGTTTCACACTATCTGTAGCTAAAATTCTAAAACAAATAACACACGGAGGTTTTTCTTCACCACTTATTTCAGTGCTTGTATAACCGAAATTTAAGTGCGCTTAGTCATTTTTTTGTGTTTTTGATTTTATAATAGGATTAGCACTGGTACTGAGCGTTGTTGATGAAATAGAAGCTTCTTCGTCCTTAAGCTTACCTTACCCTCAGATAAAGAGTCCATCTGTATTTACTACACGTCTACGTAAATGTACAATTTTTTCTCAGCGTTGAAGCTCCAAGTCACATAGTCTCTTATGTAACACAGTTGCAATGGAACAACTAACTTTTTATAGTCACGTATTTTCAATCCAGACAGTTTGAGACTCATACAGTAACAATACGGCGCGACTGCACTAGATCGGCAGCGATACCCCGAGTTGCCAAATTCCCGGTTATTAGGTTATTTTATATTATGCAAGGAGCGCAGAATTATTCAAGGTAAATAAGGGGGCGCGGAATACAAAAGATTGAGAACTACTGTTCTAGTCAAACATGATATTCCAGTCATTTTCATTGGTTGACTGTAGATTCTTGTTTCAAAAGCGTATCAAGATTCAAGGTTTGATATTTTAACATTCACTTATAAGTAACTTACTAATTTTTATGGTGCAAGAAGAAAAATAAAAAAATAAGCAGACTTCTGATTAAATTTCGATCGCTAGTGTTAACAGAAATAATTCACTTTGTACTATATAAACTTAACAATCTATTCTGTGAACACCCTTCATTAATCTGAAAGATACCCTCTACATTCAAAATTGAAGATAAACCGTTGTTACTTTGAAGGCTTCAGTTTTGTTTTTTCTTTAATGTTGGAAATGAGAACACCTGAACAATAAACTGAAAACATCTCCTGCTCTAAAGGTTTTAGGTAAAATGTAAAAACATGCACAGTTTATTTACAATATGCCGTAAAAGCTCATTTGCATTTATATGCACTAAATATACGGCTATAGCCTCATACCACAGCGTTCTTACTTAATCGATGTAAAAAACACTATGTAAGGTTGCTTTATACTTGCAGATTTTCATAGTATTCCTCACACTACTTATAATTCAAGTTATAAATAAGCTGGAAGTTTTCAAAGGAGTACAGAGTACTGATGACTTGTAGGGGTACTTAAACTGTGGTAAACCAGCACTCTTGCATGGTTGGCTGTTTTATCTGTGAATGCGTTGTAATCATTCCAAATTACATTGCCTTTTTTGTTTTTTCTCAGTGAAGAAAGATTGATCTGGTATTTTCTCTCAGCTAAGATTTTTAGTATTACCAGACATGACATGTCAAAGCAGATAAATGTTTCTTGATAAAACTGACTTGTAGGTATCAGAACCACAAAATCTTTTTGAATTTAAGAGTATGATCCCATGTGATTTATAATACAAATTTATCTTGTTTGTAGAAAAGATAAACATCATTATTATTAAATCTATTAAAATAATTCTCTTAGAACGTTTATTACATTACAGTAAGGAAAAACAAGTGTCACGAATTTAAAGCATTCAGGAATAAACAATGAACATTTCTAACGTCAAGTAACCCAATGAAAGGTAGCAAAATAGTTATTCAATATTTTACTAGAAACTCCACCGAGTTACCTTAGAGCTTATAAAAAATCTCTACAGAAAGTGCAAAGTGGTAATATTCATTTTTTTCCTGTTCCTCATTTCGTTGTAAATATTTTCGTAGTGTCATTCTCCCTCTTTCCTTTAATGCAGTTTTCTAGTAAAATTTACAATTACTCCTCTATTTTAAAGCTGAAAGTCTAAAAGGTTTGTTTGTTAAAGTTCTAGATGTTTTCTGTTATTTTCTTGAAAATTGTCCTTTTTAATTAAAGCTTTTAAAAGGTTATTGGATATTTATGTTAGGCTCAATTTTTTTTCTTGTTTGCGTCTCGAATATTCCGAGTGTCTGTTCTATAATAATAAAAAATATAGAAAAGAAAAACAAATTGCTGATTGTTATATGATTTTATAGTGGTAAGTCGTTTTATGATAAAAGGACTATTAATTTTGTTTGCTTAAGTTTCTATTAGGCCATTCAACTAGTTAATAATAAACGTGTCCTACATTTTCAAGTTATAACAAAAACGTTTTCTTTAGAATGTAAGGATGTGAATACGGATGATACCTTGTAATCCTTAATCATGAAACCAGCTGTAAAGTTCATCCAAAACCCCTTGCACACATAAAGACATATTTTCTGCTTAGGGAAACAGAAACAACATAACCCTTTTCTCGATTGAGGCAGTTTGAATTATTGTTGGAAAGCCCAGAGGCTACTAGACCGTGTTGTTCCAGGAGAACACCCAGCGGCTATGCACCACGGGGGGAATTCATCAGTGGCGCCTTCGAGTGCTACGCTCCTGTTAATGTCGACGCTACTCCTACTTCGGCCACCTCTCACGTAGCGCCCTTAGATGAAGAGAAGAAGGACGACGTTGCTTCCGCCGACCTGTCTCTTCCCGTACGCATCCGCCAATTGACTGATTGTGATTAATCGCACGTATTTGTTAAACAGCAAGTTATATCTGGTTAAACTGTCTAACGAAATTATCAAACTAAATCGCCCTAACAAATGGTGTGCGAGTGATGTTATTGATGAACCATATTCGTAACCGCAAATTGCGCCGTTCTACGAACACTGTTTTATATATGATATAGAAATAAATACTCTCTCGCCCTGAAACCCATGCTGTCGGGGACCTGTACATATCACGGATTTAATCAACGATTTTGCTATACGTGTACATATTTCCGATTTATAATAATCAAATATTAACACTTTTGTACATAATTCAGTATCTGTCCAATAGTTGTGAACAATAAAAATGTTATTAATACATAATCGGAACGACTTCATTACATCCGGGAACAATCATGTTTAAATTCATGACTTGAAATTTACCGCATATAATGCAGTAGATCCATCCACAAAGCATTAAATTATATGTAAAAATTATATGCGGTTTGGAGTGTACGTGAAAAACTTCCAATATTGGATTTTTGACGACGAAAAAAATGGTGCTTATTATAGCAAATCAATAAAAGTTTTTTTAAGTTTTTAATTAAGGGCAGGTTAATACTGCCAGGAATGTCTGTTTTTAATTTTAATTATTCATTATCGTCTTGTTAATTATTTTTTTTCAAAACATTTGATTACTATATAATCTTATTAATTTGCTATAGTAGTATCATTTGGAAAGTTTGTAATGATTATTACAGCATCATCAGTTTTTAATTATCGAATTGAAAATTGGTGCTGGTATTTTATAAACTAAAATGTACAAAGAGAGATTTAGAAAAATAAGAAACATTCTTATTCTAAAACATAACGAAAGTGGGAGAAAGTAACTGCCCTTGAAAACACGTATACTAATTTTATTTTAGTTCCTTCTTTTTTAGCGGAAAGCACACCGATATTTTTCGACCTTTAGAATAAGAAACGAAGTATTTGCCAATTACGACGTGTTTTGCTGTTGTAGCTAATCAAGAATGACCTATAAAGGAAGGATCCTAGCTCGAACACCATTTAATTAGTGGTGTTCTGCAGCCCCACACGTTTCCTCCGCAACGTCGTTAGACCTTATATAAGCTGCTTTAGGCACCAAAAACCTTTAAAAGTGCATAATTAGCACTGGAAGAACTTTTAAACCCCTCAGTTAACGTAATATTTAGTATTAAAATTTCTCGTTTTTATAAGAGCTTATTCAAAATTCTACAAGCAACTCGACCGTGTTTTTGTAAGGAAGATTCAAATAGTACCTTTCTGAAATGATACACGACTCCATCAAAACCACATCAGTATTCATAACATCAATCATGTGCGTCTTATGAAAAACTCATATCACCCCCAAACAACGCGAAACGGACTCATTTTAGTTACAGATCTCCAACAGTAGGTTATCAGAGCTACACGAACTACGACACGTAATAAGAATCACACGACGACGAGACGTTTTTCCGACTTTTGTCGTTTGAATTGATATGCACGATGAATCCTGTCAAGTTTTTTGTTGGGAAAGAATAACTTTCATGCGATGTAAAAAATGTTGTAGTACAGTTTTGTAAAACGAGTTCGTGGAATAACTGATTCAATCCTTTATTGTACGTCATCGACTACTTCAATTTAATTAGTATCTTTTGTATCTTCTAAAATAAATGGATTTGCTGCGATTTGAGTTAATTTTTAAAGTCCGTTTGATTTTTGTGAGTACTTAGTTCAAGTACTATGAAGAAGTGCATTGAATCAAATGATGGCTTAAAATTAAGAACCCTCAACATTAAACTCTAAACAAAATCTTTGCAATCAAGGAATACATACAATACATATAGGTATAGTTTATAATAAAAATATCGACGGCTTTAGAGAAGTCATTTTTAAAAGAAATTGTTCGATACTGTCACAATCCTCAGGGATCTATTCAATTAAAAAGCTTTTAAAGTCTGTATTTTGTAAGTATTCTTCAATCTAATGGTCACTGTTTGACCTATCTTATCATTCAAAAATGTTGATAGCGTAATGGAAAAAACCTGTTAAAATAATGTCTACTTCTATGGCAGTTCCGATACGTTACTTACTGGATGTATGCAAAATTCAAACAGGTATTGAGTTCTTCATTTTATTTTTGAAGTATTAAATGAAATCTAACTATGATAATAAATCTTGTTCAAGATTTTTCATTCGCAAATTTTTATTACAAAACTAACTGTTAACAATAGAACATTTCTCCTACAGATTGTAGAAGTCTTTTTGGGATAACTTGACGTTGTCTTACTCCTTGTAAATTTAAGTGACACTAACTCTACAATCTTAAAAAATCCATAAATAATAACATCTACTAATCAAATATTGATAATATTCTTAATTAATAACATTCATAAAATATAATAGATTTCATCTAAACTTTCAGTCAAAGGTAAATCTCCTATTGAGAGGTTCCAGCAACTGTTATGGTAATATAAATTAACGTTTGTTTTCGGAATACTTAACTAACCAGTTTACGATATCAAATTTACCATAGAGGTCAATTCAAGCCAAAAAGGCGCCTTCACATGGATGAATATTTTTATTTGGATTTACAGTACTGCTTACTACACAAATTTTCTGTAAAACTTTATATATTTCCCAACTTTAAACTGAAGTGAACTATTCCACGTTTGAAGAAACTATTTCACGGTAGGTATGAAGTGGGCAACGGGAATTTACCTGCATACTAAATGAAATCGTGCGTCGCTAAATCACACATAAAGTACTCTTGGGAGATTCAAGTAATTGCTTTCGATTCTCTATGATAAAACTAAGCAAATATGGGTACTCTTCACAAGCGCGATTTAGATTAAGGGAAGCCAAAAGATAAGGCCTATTATCTTGCTTAACCTTGTCTATTACTACATCATCAGTTTAGATCGAAAACCTTTTGTTCATTACAAGTTGCTATAAAGTTGACTACAATTACAACCTGTAAGAATGGAGAATCTAAAGAGATGCCACGCCCGCGCTCAAGATATAGTACGTCCCGAGGCAACTTTACCAAGGAATATTGCAAACCTCCCGAACTAGAAGACTTAAAGTAAAAGTGTAAGCGAGAACAACTTGATCGACTCGAATAACTTAACATGAACGACCGGGTCATAAAAGGATAATGAATATTGAGAAAACCAAAACAGATGCCTGATTCAAAATTAGTTTGTCCGATTCAAAAAATATTGAAAATGTATCGAAGATTCATTTTGCGTTTCTTTCCAAAGGTTTAAATAGTAATAGAGAACAACCCATTTTCAACAGTTGAAAGAAATTGTTCATACCTTTTTTATCAAGACAACATTCCCAATAGCAACTACTACTTCTGTAAGAAATCGATTCAAGAACAAGAACAACAGCTTTCATGATTTGATTATTTAATAAAGATGTAGACATTTTTTTGACACCAAAAAATTAAATTTCCGATAAATTGAAAACTAATGCAAAACAATAATTACACTTTAAGGATGCCAGTTGTTGAAATTTGTCATCGGCGACAAAACATGTTCAATTACTCAAAGGAATTCAAGGTTACTCTGCTTTCTGGATGTTATTTTTCAGAATATTACAACCCTAGGCTTGCAATGTCATCGGTATTTGTCTTGTCTTCTCCAATTTACATGGTCTCGTGAAAGCTCGAACACACTAATGTTAGCTTGTGATTAATCACTCAATGCAATACGCCAGTACAATAGAGTAACAATAAATAAGCAAACCATAAAAATTTGACAAATTAAAGTACTGTCAGTAATTATATCGCTCATTCTAGTATTGCACATAATTCTTCTTCTTTTCAATTGGTCTTCTTTTGTACCCACATTGAATAATAACATACACAAGGCATTGGTCGGGATATGCAGTTTTTATTTTTGTTTACCAATCTTTACGCCATCATGTCACCTCACCGGCTCAACGCTTGAAGCCGGTCTTACGGGTGTCTAGGGTGTATAAGTCCCCTTCTGAATCGTACATAGAGCCACTATCTCAAACGTTTGATACATGTACCATCATAGAAACGGAAGAATCAGTATGGCATCTACATCTACATAGGGTTATTTTACTTTTATAGAGTATCATGGAAAGTTTCTACGGTGTTTTAAAATGAACTCTGGCATATCAGATGAATGTTAACTCCGTAGGATACAATAGTTTTTCTAGCCTCACTATTGTAATGCAATGGGAATGATCCCATTTTCAACAAAGGTCAGAAGCAAGAGACAGTGGTAGTTACTGCTACTTCATTTTCGTATTTTTCAATTTTTAGAAAGAATTAGAAGTTTTACATGACTTGCCATTCAATTGTACGAATAATTTATTAAATAGCAGCTATCTACCTACCAAGTGATTTTACGTTCAGAAGATTGACAAACCTAATGGATAGAACTGTTGATTCAGATATCTTCATCTCACAACTAAATACGTGATCGAATCAGGTTAATATTCAGAGAAAAGGACATTTCAGTTGCAAAGTTATTTTTAGAACAGAGCTTTTATTTAAGCTTTTGGAGGTATAGACTGTGAAAAAGTATTTTTCATGGAGATCGTGGGTCATATTACACTATCTAAAGTTTAATTTTAGCTGCACTAAAGGCTGAGCAGGTTCTTATAGCAAATTGTTGGTAATGACTGATGATATAACTTTCTATGAAAGTAAACTGTATGGAAAAAGTCATTGTGGCTCAATGACTAACCAAGAGGTCCACGTTCAATTTCCTCCAAGAATCTATATTGAATTTTTAGTTTTGCTCGTCTTTCGAAAGTCAATAACAAACGACTAAGATGTACCTTATCCAGCAGATTCTTTAAATAAAAATAAAGTCTACTTCAAACTTCAAAAAAGAAGAGATGGGCATGGAAAGAGGCTAGACAAGCTTTAATTTTGAGCACTATGCTTTTATTTCTAGACAATTATACCATTTGTTAAAGTAATACTCTTAAGAAAAAAGTACAAAAAATTGATTACGCACAAGATGTTCTAATTCAGGACAATCCTGAATAATATCTGAATCTCATAGTTTCGGTTTAAAGAATTGTGAATGGACACCAGCTGGCAGTAACTGGTAATAAAATTTTGCACAAAGTGCTGTAGATAGCTAACTTGTATGTAATTTCACAGAATGGACTCAATTGAGAATTGGAACTGCCTGTACAAAATCTTGTTGTTCATATGAGCAAGAGAAAAGTTTCCAAAAAGCTAGAACGAGACAAGATTGTATGCAGACATAGTATGCTGCCCCTTCTAAAACAATACTTCCAAATTAGCTACTGCTTAACAATGGGATACCGATTTGCTTGCTTAGTATAATAGTATGAAATACTTGAAACTTTGATGTAGTAGGTGTACTTTAATTAGCAGACGTTTGTTCAACATTGTTGCCAGTTAGAATATCCATCGTAGGTCCCAAAGAGAAAAGTTTTGTTTTAGTGGTTTTTTATTCTAGTTTAATCCTTTCTGGCAGAAGTGTGGACACTACAGAAATATTTATCAATAATAATAAATGAACTTCTACATTGAGAAGACCAACGTCGAAGTAATTAGGTATCTATCTCTTGATTTTTTCTTGTGTCAATAATTGAAAGTCAACTAAAGTAAAATGTTTCAAACACACATTTATACCATCAATATACATCTGAATTCTATGGACATCCCTAGAATTTCATCTCTAGTTCTGGTTATTGGCTCAGTTATCTTAATATAAATTCTATTTTGGTTGATTAAGATGGTGTGCCAGACTTGTTTGTTTTTTAAACCCGCAAAGGTTGTCTTGTCTGGTTAACATAGAAAATTGCATTCTTCCTGTCTCGCGAAATGGAGAGAAATAAATATTGAAAATTATTCTTGGATAGAATAATCAAGTTCTCTCCTGAAAGACTTTTCGTGTTACGTATATTTTAATTAAATAAACTGAGTTTTTTATATGGAGGTTACATTTATTCTAAGAATGCGACTGTCTATTTTTCTTATTTTGTTTATCCAATACGGATGCCACTACAATAAAGCCATGCTTAACTCAAAATTTAAATTTCAACAGAAAACAAATATTTTCCAACCTTCTTTAAATAACTTTGTAGATGGTCAACAAAAGGAAAGGTTTTAGTAGAAGTTTAATTCAATTCAAAATCAACAAAAGTACTCTTAGTACAGAAAGCAGCATTCAATGTTTATAACAGGCTTTGTTAGACATCTCTTCATATAATTCTAAAAAGGATCTTTTAGTCATATATTAAAACAAATTTCCACAACGTTGTAAAGATAAAGTCATGATGCATATTGTGTATTTGAATTGAAAGCAAGTTAAATAGTTAAAATACCTTAGTATATAGTACACGATATATTAGGGTAGTCGAAGACAAGAGAAAAATCGAGTAGATACTGACTTTAACAAATGTTCTCCAATTATTAAACCGCAAGAATTCGGTTTATTAGACAGTTATCTAGGAAGATGGGTAAAACAAGAAAACAATCACTTTGAACTAAACTATCCAGCATGTTAAAGGAAAGTTTAAATTCTTCTTGTCAACGGCGAACTTAAAAGGTTCTCCTTTTCAAAAGTACTTACACAAGACAACTCGCAATACATGCTACATCTACTGTAAAATAAAAAAGATACTCTGATAAACGAGTGAACATACAAAAGTTTGAAACAGATGCAAAGGTTTCCAATTTTCTAAATACAATTTAACTTGGAAAGATGTACAAAGTCGAACTATCATCAAAGTCTCGGCGAGCTAGTCCTAAGGGAAAAGCAGAAGTCTCGGCAGTTTAATAATGGCGTAACTAGAAGGAATAAGGGCAGGATGCTGCATCTTCAGTTCGATGCCGTGTGATCTCTGAAATTGTGAAAGGCATTAAAGCTTTCGCGGTTTGTCAAGTGACGGGCTTTGTCATGAAACCTCACTCGTTAACGGTTCGAAAACTGCGTTCCCTCGTGGTTTTATGCTCCCCGATTCTTTTATACGACGACGTCCAAATCGCGACACAAACAAACTTTGAATATTAAAATCTATTCCCGCTGTTAAATAAGTTAATAACCCATTACCGTCGCAAACAAGATAGCAAGTCGACCGGTTGACAGGAAAATTTATTTATTACGTCAAGACAGTTCATTTAGATTAAGGATTATTCGTCTGATAATATGCGACGTTAAAATGGGGTGAATAAAGCTTTAATTTAATAATAAACAGTAAGTATATTTTGTAATGATAAACATAATAAATAAATATAAACACTCCTGTACTAAAAATGTAAACATAATTTAATCAGCATCAACAGTATTTTAATATACATAAATACCATTTGCTCCAATCAATTTTAAGCAAATTAGTCTTCATGTCGAGATTACATTAACGTAGCTTGTGTTTATACAGTAAACATGCCAACTTATTATTTACATTAGAAATCAATTTTACTTTTAGTTTTGCGTGTACATTGTTAAAGAACTAAACACCATTAGGTCAACAAGATTTAAAGGTTAAATCAGAATGTAGAACACGATTATAGATTTTTAAATGCTCTAAAAGAGGACAAAAATTTAATTAAACGCCTCTAAACTTGTAGCTTTTTACGTGCTTGGTTGTATTTTTTATGCGATTACAAATAAGTTAATTAAGAAAATAAACACAATTTCGTCTATTTTTCATATCTGAATGTATGCACGATATTGCCTATTGGAAAAAAACCGGCAGTAATATTTACACCGCGATACATACAATTCGGTCATCCAGTCTTTGGTCTCCGTGTGTTTACTGACAGTTGAGAGAAGTTTCAAGTTTAAAACTTCACCTTTAACTGTACCACTGATAAAACCGTTTGCAATGAGGTTAAAAAGTTGTTGACTTTAGTATATGTAAACTTAAAGTTTGCTGCTTTTATGTTAGAAGGGCGGTGCTTGTCTTAGACGTAAAAAATGTTTGTTTGTACCAAAAATATAAAAATCTATTTTTTTATATTATTAATAATTGAGGAGATAAATAATATTACTAATGGGGCATTTCACGTGAAGCGGACAGGGAAAAAAGGTTCAAGTTTTCGATTTCAGTTTTATTTGAGTATGTTATACTTGTACATGTTCTCGACACAGATTCAAAATATTTTTACAGTGGCAAGCCTGGTTCACAAAATATGAGTCTTTGAAGATTTGAGTAACCGTGAGGTATGTACTTCTTCGAATGCCATTATTCAGTTTAAAAAAGGTATAATTTAATAAATTAACACTGGATTCTATACTTCATTTAATGACCTTTTTAACCTCATAATTGGATTTCAAAAACAAAAAAAAATTAACTGAAAAACAAATGAAAAATACTTTTTTATCGTTTTTTACAAAGTTCGCATTTTTTTATTTTTTTTCTAAGTTCATTAAAAAAAAAGCTTATATTGTGTTTATACTCTATGCCAAGTTTCATAATGGGCCGCGCAGTCGTTTAGGAGCTATATGTATTATAATGTCGAAGGGCAGCGGCAGTCCCGTTCTCGCATCTACTCAGTTAGTGTGACTTACATAAACATTCATTCAAATAATAGGTAAATAATGTTGTATCCGATTTTTTTGCTTTAATAGAGGTTTTATGGTAGATTATAATAAAACAAGAAACTATAACTTATCGATTTATTTAAAAATCTTCACAGTTTTATGAGCTATACAGTCATTTGTTCGTTTGATAATCATACCCTCAGTAGTCGGAATGAACGCGTGGAATTTTTTCGTGCCAGGTATGGTTATCGCAGAATCAAAACAGCTTTTGAGATGTATTCTATATTGGTCGATTTCATCTTTATCAGAATAATAAATTGTAGTGTGAGGCAACGATGCTTTAGCCCATTCATACAAACGCTTGGGTGTAGTAATTGCTTTGTTTGGAGCCGACTGTAAACTGGCCCGTGTCGCCAAGCGCTTTATGTTGCCACCAAAACCATCACATGGTCCTTTCCCATGAGAAGTAGCATGGAAATGAATTTCTGCTTCTGTGCCAAAATCGTGATTGAAATAGAAAAGGTTTATGAAATTAAATCTGTTTTTGAAATGTTGTGGTGCCCCCTCAGTAATAAAGATATATTTTTTAGCAATTATGTTATTTTCTTAAAGGTGCCGACGCAGGATATTTTAAAAAGTGAAAAAAGTGGCAGTGTCGTGTTTTAAATCATCTGATATCATTACAATGCTTCCGTGTTTTATGTCTTGTCCTTGTCGATAATAATAAACTGATGTCAGAAGAGTGGCCTGGTCGTTGTTCCAGTGGAAAGACTGAGCAGCGTCTTGTACTACAAAACTGTAGTTCTCAGCAAAATCGCATTGAACAATAACATCACCTTCGACAATATTGTTCTTTAATGATTTAAAATATTTAGCTTGTTGGTCTGCGATGTAGGCATGAGGTTTCAAAATATCTAGAGCTGTGCACAGGCTATCTACAAAATCATCTGAAGGAAGGACTTGAGTGCTGACTGTGAAGCGATCTGTACCAATCCATGTACTAAATTGCACACTTGTTATTTGGTTTTCATCAAATATTGTTTTCAGGTGCTCACGAATTTCAGTAAGGCCAGGACAGTTGCTACAACGTTCGTTTGACGGTGATTTTTGTGTCATTAAATGGCAAATTGGTGTAGGATTTGGACACATCATCTTTTTTAGGCAATCTTTATAGGATATTAAAGGAATCGCTGACTCAGACTTAGAGATGGAATGTCTCCACCGTTTAACATCAATTTCACATTTTGATGATAAATACACACACAGACTACATGTGTGCCCGAGTCTCCAGCAAAAATGCATTGCTTAGGTCGCAGTGTGAAGAATTTCGTAAGGCCTACCTTTGTATCAGGATATACCGATTTAAACTGTTGGTATAACTCATCGATGTTGCACATTAAGAGCTGCTTCTGTAAATGCACTCTTTTCCCGTCATCTAATTTGACAGACACAAAGTCTTTTTTTCCAGGCATTATCCGGGTATTTATCTTCTCTTAGGTAAAATGTTCTTACTAGGTTTTCCGTTTCAGATGACAATTTCCGACGATTAGGTGATGATAAAATACCATTCTTTTTGACTAGTTCTTTTGCCGTCTAGATGTATGAAATTCCTCAGCTAGCCTTTTTTCACTCCATGACTTCGGTGCCAAAGTGAGGATCATTGTTTTCAGGGAAGTAGATGTGGAAGGGTCATTAAATTTTTCCTTTAACTGCAGAAGAATTTCATTGTCGTTCGTGTCGTCTGTCTGTGTCGAAGTATTCGTAAACTTACTATCTTCAGGGATAAAAGATACACTTTGTGATTGTTGCGAAGATTCGATTGATGATTGGCTACTCGAGATGACATCTTGACTAACTTCTGATGGCAATTCACTACTGAGACGTTGTCTGCATTGTTTACACACATATAAATTACTCGCAAATGACCACTTTACTGCTAATGTCTTTGTTAATTTTCTTAAGTTTTTGTTTTTTATGAAACGGTAAACGAAATGGATTAAAACACCGATCACCATAAGGGGCCATAGTAATAACAAAAAACAAACATTTATCACGCGCTCGACTGCCTAGTAAGTAGTTGCTAAGCCAACTAACAAACTAATTCAAAATGTCTCAAGATGTCTCATTCACGCAAGCTACATTTGCGTACTAAGTTCTTTTCACAGTTAAGAGATGCCGTTAGTGAAAAGGAAATTGTCAAATTATACTTAAAATATACAAGAGGACATTATTAGTCGACGTTATATTGTTTGTTTGAACGAATGTTTATTTGGTTTATGTAAGTCGCATTAACTGACTAGACGCGAGAACGGGGCTGCCACCGCGCTTCGGCATTATAATACATATAGCTCCTAAACGACTGCGAGACCCATTATGAAACTTGGCATGGAGTATAAACACAATATAAGCTTTTTTTTAATAAACTTAGAAAAAAAATAAAAAAATGCGAACTTTGTAAAAAAACGATAAAAAATATTTTCTATTTTTTTTCCAGTTAATTGTTTTTTATTTTTGAAATCCAATTTTGAGGTTAAAAAGGTCATTAAATGAAGTATAGAATCCAGTGGTTAATTCATTATATTATATCTTTTTTAAACTGAATAATGGCATTCGAAGAAGTACATACCTCACGGTTACTCAAATCTTCAAAGACTCATATTTTGTGAACCAGGCTTGCCACTGTAAAAATATTTTGTATCTGTGTCGAGGACATGTATAGGTATAACATACTCAAATAAAACTGAAATCGAAAACTTGAACCTTTTTTTCCCTGTCCGCTTCACGTGAAATGCCCCTAATGTTAATAAATTACGTATAATAAAACATCTGAACGCTATTACGTGAATATAGGACGTACCAAAATAGTTGCAAAGAATGAGATGTACATGTAACATAGAGTTCACATTCTGTTCCAGCACAGTCAGTCCGAATTGAACATTCTAATACTAATTAAAACGTTTAACTGTTAATAAAGACTAATAAAGGTATTTAATGCTAAAAATTCTTTCAACAAGTTTTTGAGTTTTTGTTAAAAAATAAAAATTTTTATTAAATGTTAAAAACAAATAAGATTATTAACACTGTCCAAATTATCGTATTAAGTATAAAAATGCCATATGATATTTCTGAAACGTTGGCAGGCACGTAAAAAGAAGACCGACCTATTAGTTCTAATCATACTCACCTCAACTTTTTTATTTTATTCTAGCCGTAATCTCAGCTTTGGAACAAATTTACATTCAGAATCGAATTATAAAGTTACAGGTACTGAAACGAAATTTTTTGATTGCTACTATTTTACTTATTTTGTAGTCAATTACCATACCGCGAACAGAGGTTTAAACAATGTACAATGTTGAGATGACATATTTTGAGACTAAGTATCCTTTACAAGCTGTCTACTACTTTGCAAACTTTCATCGTCGGTATCTTCAGCAGAAGCAAGACCTGAGAAGACAGGGTACTCAAACTTGAACACCTTGTTATTTTTAGAAAAATGTTTGTTGGGGTTACTACTAATATCTTCAAACAATGAATCTTATGATACACATTGATATTCATTCTTAGCACGTATCCTGTATTAATTGCTTGATAGACCTTTTATCTCTAAGATGTATAGGCTGATGGTGGATTACCACAAAAGCCTAGTAGGTCTGATATGAATAGAATTCTTGAATTTTATAAACTCTCTATTGTCTCTTTCAAATTATGTTTCCTCATATCTTGATACAAAGCCATTTCTATTTCCGGTACCTTTTTGCCGTTAAGCCTGTTATTGAACTTATTATATTTAATAATGATATTTCTGAAATTGACAGAGAAATTAAGTTACAGATATATGACATATAAAGATGCTCTAACCTGTTGCAATATAATACTTCACGAAAATGGGGGAAATCTTCTTTGCTTCATCTTAAGTATTTAGTTACCACCCATCTTCTTCTACTTGATGCATGGTCACGTCAGATCTATTAATCAGTCAGTTGAGTTTACTTTTTAAATCAGTAAGGAAGTCAGTAGGGCAACATTTTGTTTTAGTTGTTTATTATCATTATCTGTTGTAGACACCTCAGCAATCTTCAAGATCATTTTTTAGTAAAAATTCTCAAAACAAACAGAATCGATCTTTAATTGTAGTATAGTGACATAGAAAAGGAAGATATAGCAAAAACTAACTTTTTGCTTCCAATGTAATTATTTTTAGAAAAGGTTCAATAATGCGTGATTTAGCAATCGCAAACATAAGAACTCCTAAAACAGGCCCTCTAGCTGTCTGGAATCACTTGTTCTTGATAGCCGTCATTCCATACAAATTCCGATGGTAGTGTTGGAAATAGCATCCTTTCAAACCTTTTTTAGGTAGGTAATGACAGGTTTTACAACACCCATGCTATAATGGGATACTGCACTGAAATATAAAAATCTATGTATTGTTACTTTGATCGTTGTTTCAAACTTAATGTTGACATTTATGAAAGATTTTAATCCAAGTTAAAGTTTTGATTTTCAAACTATTTTAATGGGCGCAGATAAGATTTTATATGTTTCACGTGTAGTACGGTCTTGTGTGATTAAACAACGAAACGTTAATGTACTATAATCATAATCCCAATTGTCACATAAATAACTATTAAAACATTAGTTAGATTCTAAGTTATATTTTAGAACAACACCCTTATAAATTGAAGAGACTTAACTAATTAAAAAAATTGATTAGAAGTAAACAAATTTTCCACTTGAATGACCAAATATACACGTCGAAAATAATGCGCCCTTAAAACATGGTACATAAGAAAGCTTTTAAGACCACTCAATAACATTGTATAATCGATCTTTAGAGTTGCATGAGAAAGCCTGTTTTTCTTTGTAAACATCTTTATCTGTCCTAGCCAAAGCTGTAATTTCGACGTGGAAAGCTTTTCTTTCTTTGATCACCTTTTACAATCAAAAGCAAAGCATGTTTTACACTGTGGCCTAACGTTTTACCTTTATTAGACGAATAAAGATTCTCTTTGAGATATAAATTTTGGTTGTATGTTTTGAGGATTTTTCTTTTTAATGTTCATGAAAGAAAATTAGCAGGATTGCACAAAGTAGATGATTCGAATCAATCGTAATCTTGTTTTTCGTTTATTCGTATATTGCGAAATTGTTTAAGTTACCATCAGAAAGCTCTGTTCATTTTTGTTTGATTCTGTACAGAAATATGAAAAATCGTTACATCTTCCTTACTAAAAGCAGGGATACTCGTATTAAGTTATTAAAAGATAGATTTATGGTTAGAAGAGATGTGTTGATAAGGATTATAATTTTACCTTAGAAAGAAATTAATAATGTATGTAGTATTCTAACTCTTATATTTACTAACGACCGCAGACATAGATGAATGTTTCATTTGACCTACGTAATACATGAAAAATAACATATTTCAACAAATTCTTATCTTAATACTGAAGTATTCATGGAAAATAAACTTTTAGCAAGAAATATGTACTGGACTATCTACAAATTTACATATTAGATATAAATGTGAGTACTACAAATGGTGCTATTTAAACTGTTTTTTTCTTCAATACTTAGTCACGACATTTACGTACCGTTTTTATGAATTACATCTAACAAGAACACATAAAATATAAATAGTATTTTCCTCTTCCCCTATATATCATACAATACGAATACATTGAGTCATTTAAAAAAATGTGTCAAAGCATAATTCAAAATTATCGCGCGCCAGCTTGATGAAGCTTTTCCCATTAATATCCGGGAGGCAGGCAATATTAATTTCAAAAAATTTCCGCTTCCGCCCTGATAGCATTTCGATATTTCTATCGGATGCGCGTTCACTGATTCTCTATGCACAGGATATCCTTGTTTATTAAACCTTTATCATCGAACTTTGTACATTCTTGCGTTTAACGATATCTTAAACGATACACAACGTAAAACCATCGGTGTGCTTTCCGATAATAGATTTCATTAGATTAATCCACGGGGCACTACAAATAAGGTAAAGATAGGAAAGTTCCGACCGTTTCCACTAGCAACCATTGTTCACTGGTGCTTGGCATCATTCTTTCGTTTACTGCAAATCAATAACAAATCCTGAATTTGCAGTTCCTCCTTGCATCTCCCAATTATGGGTTATCATACGTACGTGAAACGGTCGCAGAATTTGCTCATTAATAAATGAAAGGTTGTATGGATAATTAATACTCCAGCATAAAAATCTATAGTGCTCGGAAATTATAGGAAAAAAAAACTTGTAAATTGAATTTCTTATAGAAAAAAATAAATGTTTAAATTTTAGTTGTTAGCAAAACAATTTCATTTCATTTATAAAAACAACACCAGCCGTTAAGTTTATCTAATTTAAATTAAACTACTAATAACAATTTTAAACCGACGATCAATGAATTATACATTAACTAAAGTAGATTAGTAATTTTGTTTATAGACATCCCGCACACTACATATTAATTATATTAAATAATTGATGGTTTCAGAGTAATTAAAGCAAAGTTGCTTGTTTATTTGTTGGGTTTCAGAAGTTTGGAGCTGCTTTGTAATAAAAATTCTAATTGTTCAGTAGTTACATTAAATTATAGTTTAATATCGGTATTTCATATATAAGTGAATGTAATTTTTATAAAATTTGTAAGTGATTTATTGTGTGATAAACTACTTTTTAAAAATAACGTACAATTATACTTGAAATAGTTTTTTGCAAGTTGTTACATTATATCGTTATAAACTGACCAAAATAGTGAGTTGATTTAGCCATTTGTCATTAGTGATACAGTTACATTCAAATGAAATAATATGTACATAAACTTATCAGTAATTATAATGTGAATTAAATCTAAATGTTTGTTTATTAAGAGTCAAATGTTATAAGTTTATTTTCAATAAAATTTTCGAAATGACTGTAAATACTTTTTTCGAATTTTTATTGAATAAAACCTTTTGTGATAAAATATTTGAAAACAATTATTTTTATAGCGTACAAGTATTTCAGAGGCCGCCATTATTTATGTGTTTGGACATTCACAAGAATGATGGTAACGTAAAGAATATTGCTACCACTTCACCTACTGTCACTAGCAGGTTAGGTCAAGTATTCATCTGGCGTTCAATTAATGAAATCGGAAAGTACTTGTAGATATGGGTCTATTACCAAACTTCAGACCGGTACTTGTTGATCCACACATATGAGTAAGTATAAAACTTTTTTTTAAATATATTTCTATCTTGTACAATAAAATATGCTTCCTTGTAATTGTAATACAGTTTTCAATTTATTATTATTATCAAAATATCAGTTGTAGATTTTCCGTTTATAGTTATACAATCGATCTGAAACTGCTGCTGATAAATGTACTAAGTAAAAGTAAACAAGTTTTAAAACTGGACTAATAAGACAAGTCTACTATTAAAATAATTAACATCTACAATAAACAGACTACTTCTTTTAACCTTCAAATATAAACTATCAGACCTAACTTGGAAAAATAGTTCCAGCTAGAAAGTGTAAAGTAGCAGAAAATAGTAAGAATAGTCATAACAAGTAAACAGTGTAAAGAGTTAATCACAGTCAGAGTTGGACAAATTGTACTCATGAGTACGAGTACATTGGAATTATGCTCGACGGTAGAGTAAAATACATGTAACTAGTAATCATATGAAATGATATGATTGATTACGTACACGCAAATCAATAATTTTGGGAATGTGAGTACAGTAATCATTTGGAATGAGTACGAATACAGTAATCATGGTAATACGATGTATTACCTGTATGATTACAAATATGTGTATAGTGCACTTGTGTATATGTGCCTGCGTGTTCATTCTCGCAGCTGCTCTAGTTTGTAACGTCGTAAAAGCTTGTGGTTTTGTGGAAAGATCCAGTATGTAATCACGAGCTCTGACGTATCTTTAGTCAACCACATCTGTACTCCAATAGATGTCCCAGTTGTGTCTTTTGCACTCTCGATCCGAGCCCATGTGGCATATAAAACCGAACAACGTCCAGTGTTACCAAACGGAGGCTTGGCACACCCGCATTCTGTTATTGCCATCTTCAAGTAAATTATCCTGTACGCCATCACTTGTCAACTTTTTGACATAAATATATAATCACATAACTTAGGTAACAATAATGCTTCTTTTGTTCCCACAGGTAATTTGGTAAATTCATTTTAAATGTAAATAAATACGCAATAGACATTTTGCCAAAACTTTTGTTACATACGTTGTACACCTAATGTAATCAATTACTACTCAACTCTGCTTACAGTCAGCAAGATTGAGATAGTTGAAATCATTCCCAGCAGAAACATAAAAGCGGAGTGCTAAAAATAGAATATTGCGTTTTATAACTTTCCGAAACTTTTGAAAATTTCCGTATTTCATATATTTTTTAAATTTCATAAATTTGATGAAACTTTCAAAGATTTCGAATTTATGCACTCTCAACACTATTGCATTCTTCCTTACTAGTTCTGAACTCAAGTTTTAAATAAATACTTTAAAAAACAGATTTTATAGTTCTTTTTAACCAAATAAATTCAATATTTCGAACATCTGCATCTTACTTGTGCTCTGTTGATAACAACGTTTATTAATAACAATAAAATACAAAGCGTCGATGCTTACAATAGTAACCAGTATCGGTCAAAATTGAAGCATTGCTGCTTTCAACATTATCAATTGATGTAAAGCGTTATTGCTTTCAACATCAACAACGTAATGTATAATATGCTCAACAAATATTAAAAGAATGCGAAGAGTTATTGCTTCCAACCTTGTCATTTTGACTGAGAGCCACACTGGTTTCCAAATTATCAAACGAATGTAAAATATTGAACAAATATCAGCAAAACATGAAGAGTTGCTGCTTTCGGCATTGTTTTGATTTAGAGCTTTGCTACTTTCAACACATTGTTGCTTCTTCCAACATTATCATTTATCAACTTTATGCAAAGCGTTACTGCTTTCAGGATTACTATTTCTAAACTTAATGCAAAGTGTTGCTGTTTTCGGCCATGAAAATTCTGAAATAACTTCAGACAGTAATGTAAAGCGTTAGTGCTTTTAACCTTAATAGCTTTATGTGATGTAATTGCTTTTTACAGTATCAAAAAAGTAAACTCTGGAAATAAAAACAGTAATGTAAAGCATTATTAATTTCAATGCCCAACTTTGTTGTTAGATTTCGCGTTCATCTGCTTCGTATTCAAGCTATGCCAACAGCTCCGTCGTATCCACAAAGAGTAACAAATTAGTTGGACGTTTTTTAGATTTCATCTAATGTTTTTTTGCTAGTTTTCCTTAACTTGTACTTCAAAAACCTTTTAAACTCATATTTTCGTTTTTCTTGATGCATCTCATCAACTTGGTTTGTCAACACAAAAGCACCGACAACAAATTGCACTGTAGTACCGTACCTTTTTTTATGAAACGGCCCCATGGTTGTCATATCTAACTATTAAATTTTTTCAATTCAATTTAATAAAGTTCAATTTAATACGATTCGATGCAATTCATTCAATTCAATTTAGTGAATTGAATTGAATTCAAATTCTTTATTAGCCACTACAAGTTGAAACTTTATCTAACATTTCATTTCCGCAACGGTAGATTTCAGTGAACACACTCGGTTATCAAAATAAGCTAAATTTTCAGAAGCTACCCCCAAGAGTGTTTCAGTAGAATTTGCAACTGCCAGGTACGTATTCTAATTCGTAAGAAATTTTTTACAATTAGTTTTACTTGCCACAATTTGCATTTGAATACTGTTAAATAAGGCACTAACATCTAGTAAGTTAGTTCTAGTGGATTGGCAGCACTTGCTTTAAACTTATATAAAAGGAGAAGCAAGCCTTGGCCTCCCTCTCTGTAAACTTTCACTACCATAAGGTGATGTAGCTTGCAATGTGAAAATAAAGCGATTAAGCAATCCAACTTTTTCTATCCAATCGTCAAATAAAATTAGCAAATACCATAATTTATGGTATATTAGCTCAACAAGATAGCTTTTTACCTATTGCATACGAACATTTTCTAATAAATCATCTGTTTGAAGCACATATAACAATTACTATTAAATAGCATCTACCAGCTTCAGAAAAGAATCAACTTTCTCCTTGGTGTATTTTAATTTCTCACTTTTAGCAGTCAAATATTAAACTACATTTTTGATACTTGTATTAAAATAATATTTTGGATAAAATTGGTTTATCATTTTCTTACAATTTAGTTTTAGTACTTTGAGAACTTGTGCAATCCATTTCTTAGCGTCCACAACTCAGGACGGAAAAGGAACAAATCTACCTGCTCCAGTGCTACATTGATCGCCTTCAAACTAGAGCAACTTCTATCTAAAGTTTCACAGTCATGCAGTTCGCTACAAGTTCTTACACAAAAATTAAAATTATTTTATTAAAGATGATTTCACATGGCTCACGAACAATTACTTTATTAGTAATTATCACACTACTTTCCTTGAATTTCATTTAATTTAATCTAATCCTCCTCAAGTACAGCGGGTCTCTCAATATACAGATCTCTCAATTTCACTCCTGATGTTAGAAATGTAAAAAATAAATCAAACAAAAGAGAAACAGGGAGCAATTTATTAATTTTCATTCATAATGGACGTGTCTAAAAAACTTCTTGATGCTGATATTTTAAAAGCAAATTGCGCCGTGAAACCGAGTTTATCGATGTGATAAAGTATTTAACGTTTTACAAATGTTGTGAACAATACCCCTACAGTAGGAAAAGATATAGCATGAGAAGTGTGCATTTCTGTAGAGAGTATGTTACACCACTAAAAAAATGTCAAGTATGATATAGTGAAAAGTACCTACTGCTTTTGAGTTTTTTCCTGCGAAGCGCCGTTTTCGAGTAAACTCGAGGAACGGGAATTTAGGAATAAACAAAGATACGTCCTTGAGAAATGTTATAATATGCCGCCACTAGGAAAATCTGCAATTTTGTCAATTTTGAAATTTGTACTTAATTGAACAAAAAACCTCCAGCACTATTTTTCATAAAATGTACTGTTTTCGAGTAAAATTCAGTTTTTCAAAATCTTCTAAACTCAGCCTTCAATGTTCTTATCACTTATATTTTTAATATAGCTTCAAGAAAAGCCATCAAAAAGTGCAAGCATTAATTATGAGGTTTCGCTTGCGCGCATAAGGAGCTAGGAAATGGAATAAAGTTTTATTTGCATCATAGATGATGAGAATAGTGTTTCCAACAAACTAATTAGAGCAAGTGCTCGGTCACGTCTATTTCATTTATTCTATCGTTGTTACTAGTTGATATTGTATAAACAAGTTGGAAGTTATAGTCAGATTATAATTTACAACTTTTTCGAGGGAAATTCTACTACCTGAGGTTGTAAAACTCAAATATTAGTCCATAAGCAATGGTGAGTAAAAAGTTAGTCTTAGTTTTAAGTGGAAGGCACTATAGTAGTAGTAGTGGTGGGCTGGCTACTGACGCGACTAAGGTTGTATGAAAGGAAGGTTGAGTCGTATTAGCGTCGCACCGTCTAGGATGCTTTGCAATATAATAAACCAATAGCAATAAATATAACGAATATCGTTAAAGTTATTAGGCTAAGATTTGGTATTTTGATATAATTCAATCTCTAAATTAGGTCATTTTTAGAACAACTTGTCAAACGGGAAATGACGTTGGCTTTCGTTTGTTAAATGGAACTACTACTTCTTCACAAAAGTATAGGGGTACCATAGGCATGTAGTTGCCTGTTAAAGTAAACGAAGTTTCAACAGGATTATTTGAGAACATCAGCTAAAGCTATTGAGCTAAAATCTAGAATAACAAATTTTAGCCCAATAACTTTAATGGTTCCTAAATAATAAAGTATAGACTGTTAAATAAGACATCCTGTATGTAGGGCAATCACTTTGAAATTTAAATGTCCTAACCTAACTCTATTATAACTTTAAGTACGGTGGACAGTATAGTTGCTACACTAGCCCGCTGTTCTCTGTTGGATGTTTCTTGTTTATTACTATTGTCGTGCATTAACTTATTAAATGTTATACATATTTATAATTTATGAAATATGAGTTGCAACCTTATGGACGCATTCGAAAATACGACGGGACTCTCCCAGGATGGTTCTTAATCGTTTGGAAAATCCGTTCAAGAAAAATTTCCTTTACAGTCAGTCGTTTGAAAAGGCTTTTGTATACATCCAGGGTGTTCGCTACTGTTACCCATCCCAAACGTTGTCGATTTACCCGACATGCGCAATAAGGTACTCCCGTTGGGAGATGAATGATATAACATACATCTTCTCGTTCATTGGTAGCGCCAAATTGTGTATAGAAAAGTTAAATGATTGATTGTGATTACTTGATGTTTACCAAACCGTTTGAAAACATCGATACTCCCGCGTCAGCTCTGAAGCGCCCATTCATTACCCGCATTGAAAACAAAACCGAAAGGTTTTTCAAATAACAAAATAACAATTATTTTTTAAATAACCTTAGCCTTACAGTTATAAGCCCAACAGTTAATTGTGTGTGATAGTTATGCATACCAGCATAACTTACTTTATGAAAAAATATAATCATCTTTAAATCAGTTTATGCAGCAGCAGCTTTAATTGCATTTTCCTACGTTGTAAAAAAGAAACAAACACCTACAATCAAGTTTTACTAAATTTAAATAGAAATAAATTGTACAAAGTATCTTAGATATACATAAGAATTGTAATACACTGCTTCTAAGAAATTAACGCACCACTATAAAATATAAATAGAACTTTAGCAATAGGAGTTGAATATTTTTATTGAGTAATGTACAGTTAATTACAACTACGTTGCTATTGAATAAACCGGTAAAAGCTAACAAAAAACAAATTTTAAAAATTAATTTCTTTAAAAATTGATTAATATTCAATATTTCCACCTGTGCTTCTAATGACAGCCTGACAGCGACGACGCATACCGAGTATAAGCGATCTTATGTCATTTTGGTCAAAACTATTCCATTTTTCTAACAGCCATCGTCCCACTTCTTCTAGGTTAACAGAGGATTTGGACAGTTCCTTAACCGCCTGCCAAGCATATCCCATCAGCGCTACGTGCTGGCCACTCTATAACTTAAATTAAAACTTGCTTTCCATTGTTAAGGACCACTAAGTCGGTGCGGCCAATTAGAGAAATCCCTTCCCAAACCATAACTGAACCGTCACCAAATAAAGTAATATTCATCACATTACACTGCGCATATCGTTCATTTGGTTGGCGATATGTGCGAACGCGTCTATCACAATTATGCAGACAAAATCTGGATTCGTCTGAAAACAGTACTCGTCTCCAATCAGCTTCCAACCAATCTACGAGTTAATTGGCAAAATTTAAACGAGTTCTACAATGAGCTGCAGTTAAGAGTGGACTTCACACTGGAATCTGAGGTGTTAAATTAGCCTCACGGAGATGTTGGCGAACAGTTTCTGTGCTGATTTGGATTTCATGCACATATCGAAGCTGAGCCTGTAAGTTACGAGCAGTTAAAAAACGTTACCTTAGAGCGAAAAACATAAAAAAACGCTCTTGCACCAATATTGTCGCCCGATTCCTTGAATAACGAAGCATGATAATGAAAGAGAGAACTGATCATAGCATTAACAATATTACGCGAATCAACCAACAATAACTTAAAATGAGTACAAATTTTTAATTCTAGAATTATGCACCTTTCAGGAACAAATTTGATATGACAACAAAACAGCTGCAGTCAAGACATATCCATGGTTTCTAAACGCATTTAACAATATTCTTTTAGAATAACATACGATACACCAATAATCGTTCACAGTTGTAGAAAATTTTTAAATTTACTAAGTGGTGCGGTAATTTCATGGAGAAGTGTATATTTTTTCTCCTGTGACCTGCGACACAGCTTGACAGCTCCGATTTGATCTGTATGGAGCATAGTTTGCCCAACTATGGTACAGGCTCTAATCAATGTCATAATGTCAATGTGACATTCTAGGTTACAGAAGATGAAAAACTAGAATAGTGACCTACTCTAGTTAAGATATGATTTTTATCAATAAAGAATAGTTTTTACAGTAAAAATTATGTACTTGAATGTTGATCATACATATTGAACATGTACATATATTTTACGTTTTTAACCGTTTTTTAGACACCACCTATATGTAAACAACGTCTTTTGCAAACAGTTAACGTGTTATTACAGAAAGTCAAATGTGTTAAGATTAAAATAAACGTAAATTGTTTCGCAAATTAAAAATTAGAATAATTTAAATTAGAATTCTTACACCTTTCGTTCTACTTATCTGGATTTTTTCAAATGCAAATGATTAAATACCACATCTCGCAATATTTCATTACAAATGAGGGCTAATTTTAAAATTTAATATCGCTACATTGGATGTTTTAAATTTTAAATATGAAAGAAGAAGGCTTTCACTGTTCCCATTGTATAAAGATATGCAGATTTTCTGCATCTGAAATAACCAAATGAAACAAAGCTATAGAAAGGGATTGAGATGAAAATCTCATCCGGCTTTAAGGTTAATATTTTAAAACAAAATATTTTCCTTTCCTTCACTGCATGAAAGTTTTCCTGGATTTTATATGTTTTCCCGTTTTGATAAACCCAGCGGTGCGTACGTGTCCACTGACAGTGACGAATAGAAAACTCAATGATAAGAATCGACCGGGCACGGGATTAATTCTCCAAAGAATACATCTACACACATTAATATGATTATTTGGCACGCCACATCCGTCCAAAGCGAATAAAATGAATTACAAATCGGTTCGTTCCCGCGAAACGTAATTTGAAAGAGTATCCGAGCATCTAATGATATAATTCGTGCGCTGCTTACCAAATCCAAAGAAAATGTGTTGCCAGCGCAGATTACCAGATTTAAGATTACTTGCAAACTGCATCGTCGTAATTCAAGTGCCGTTTACTCCGACTGTAACGAGAACAAATAGACTATTAAGTTAATATATCCAAGGATTGACGTTCAGTGTTTACTAACGTTCACTAAAGTTTAAAGTTACTGTTTGTAATGCATCCTTACATTATATGGTTGTTCTAAGCGACTCACTAGTTAGAAGATAAGAAGTGTGGGCAGTGTAGCATAAATAATAAGATTAGAGATACGATTTTAAGGTAATGATTATTTAAAGTTTATAAGCAAAATAGATTCTGGTATAATCTTCTCAAAAGCTTTAAAAGCATAAAATAAGATGGTGTTTTCTAATACTAATTAATAGTTACTAAACATTTTTTGCCAAGTGTCAATATCTTATGTTTAATATTATTTATACAAGGCGATGAGTTTTGTAACACATCATCAAAATCTCAAAAACAGTAAGCGAATCAAAATCAAAGCTGCACATTTATTGCAACTTTGTGATATTACACGACATCTAGTTTTTTTGCATTGATTTGTTCAGTCTTCTTCGTTGAAGAAACAATACTGATTAATGTTTGTACGATTTGTCACAAATCTGTGCTTGATTGTTACCCAAGATCAACTGCAAAGTTTGTTACTATATGAATAGTTCCATATAATGCTTTTTTCAGTTGTAGTGGACAATCAGATATTAAATAGGTTTGGTTACAAGCTCACTTTTATCAAGGTTGATCTTTGGGCCCTACTGGAGTTTCTTGCTTCTAGTAGGGCAAGATAAAAATAACATTGACCTTCTTCTACAGTCTTGTTAATATTCTCCCTATTTTTGCAGAAATTCAAGACATCCGTTGAAATTTCAACCACTTCTAGACTTTAAAGTTACACTTCTTGGACGTTTTTTTTCACTAACAGTTTTTTGAAATAACCTATTTAGCTATATTCGATAGCTTTGTTTTTAGGAATGTTACCTGCCAACCATATATTCTTCAGACAGTTACATTTGTAGAAATACTGTATTCAGTATTTTAATATAAAGAAAACTGAAATTGATCTGACCCACTCGAAAAAAGAAGAAAAAGCCGTTCCTAAAATGGAAAAAAACTTTTATTAGTTAAAGTCTGATTTTGGAAATTCTTGAATATATCAATTAAATTTGGCCACCGCAGTATTTGCAACGCAAAAATTTTTCTCCGCATGATTTTTTCACTTTGAGATATAAAAAAAATCGTTTGGGGTCAGATCTAAACTATAGGCAGGATGAGTTACAAGTTGGACTCTTGATTCGTGTAAGAAACGGCTGCATGGGGTCTAGCATTGTCGTAACATAACAGGATTCTGGGCAAGCCGAACTTTTTCGATTCTCGCACACTTTTTCAAAAGCTTGTGGTAGGTTTACTTGTGTCTACCAATCTGTATTAACAGTTTGTCTATCGTTGACAGGAATAACTGCTACGAATCCTTTGCGCCTGAAGAAAACTGCTTGTTTACGCTTTGGACACGAGCAACTTTTGTCGGCAAGTCCTTATTTTCAAAAACTCATACAGTAGTTTGTTGGTTCGTTTTTGGATCACAGTTGTATATCCAATATTTGCCACCATTTAAGATGCACGATACCTGTTTTAAAGCACTTCCATCAAATTTTCCGAGCACAAAACTACACCAATCTACTCACGTCTGTTTTTGCTCTTTATTCAATAAATGAGAAATTCAACGACTTTTGAATTTTCTGACTTTTAAATGCTGATGCAAAATAATGTTTAAAGCTACTAAATCCAATTCCTATTTATTATTGAATATATTGTTGATGGACTACATTTGGCGTCTCTCTTATAATTTTGTTAACAGTTCTGATGTTTTCTTCATTTATTCATTTGTTGTTCGTCGTTTAGAAAATTTCTTTGATGTTTAAACTCATTAAACCAATAACTTGCGGTTGATAAAGATGAGGCAAAGCCACCGAAAGCACTTCCTAAACTTCCAAAACTCTGATAACACGTCATGCCCTTTTTGTAGTCGTACAAAATCATTGCTCAAAAATAATCAACTTACAGTATCAGCAATTGTTTCACTTACTTCCATAGCTTGTTACTAAAAATGAATGAAACAACGACAAACATAAAAAATAATAACAAATGAATACCAACCACTCAGCATTTGCTAACACATGCTCACCATTGAATATATCTTCCACCACAAACTTGAAGGAATACATATTATTTCCAATTGCTTTAATAGACTCTAAACTTATGAACAATCTGAGATTGCATTACATTACAACAAAACAATTGTTCATGTATTAGATGAATTCAAACCTAACAATCTAATTTTTTGCAGCACTTACAAAGTCTGATTCCAAAACAACACGCTGTATAACTTATAATCTGTTCTAAAGTTATTATTCAATAATCATATTATATATAATTAATATTAAATAGAATCAAGTCATGGAATTATAGCATTTGGCATTTTTATAGATACATTTTAGGTATTTGTATGTACCTGGAGGTAGATTAAAATAAATAAACACAATTACTATTGTACATAATTAATCTTGCGAAAAACAAAATAAGCTGGATTAACAAAAACAACATTTAAATGTTTCATTCAAAAGCATAAATCATATTTTATTTAAAATATCCCCGTCGACAATATTAAATATACCTAAAACAAAAATTAGTTCTTTTAAAATCTTTGTAAATAACTTTTTAAAAATAAAACACAGAAATTTTTTTATAAAAGTACGTCTTTCATTTAAGCATTAAATGGTTACAAAAGAGATTAGAATAAATTTATTGCTCACTAGAGTCAATTACTTCTGCATTATTTAATCGCATATTTTGCAAATGGTGATTGTTGTAAATACATAAGTATGTACTTGAAATACCAATAAAATTTATTAAGAAAGAAGCTGGGAAAATTACCACAACTGCAAGTTCCGGGATAATAAAAAGAGAACACTACAAAATAAAAACTTGAAGTCTAACTTAAAATTTAATTAAACAGAATCGTAATAAAGTAAGATAGCGAGAAGAAAATGGAAACTTCGAAAAAGTTTGCAAGTCAATATTCTCTTATTACACAATTACATTTTTGCTGTTTGAAACTACTACCTCTATAAAAATCTTTGCAATAACTATTAGTTCCATAACAATTTTAATTATAAGTTGTTGGAGTACTACATACATGTACTTTACAAACTAATGTAGCTTTTTAACAAGATGTTCTATTAGTTAATACCATTTGAATTTCTCTTAAGTTATAATATAAGAAACAGAAATCGTCAAAAACCTGGATTACAATGCTGCTTCCCCATATTCCGTTATTAACGTTGATACCCTGTATACGAAAAACAGAGATGTAAAATCTGTTCCTAAAATTTGATTTACAAGGATTTTTTATAGTAGTCATTTGGTTGTTTTACGTGGAAAGTTTTCCGGGAGTTTTAAAAATGGGTAATTTTATAGATTTCAATGTGCTCATTCCGAATTTCAACTTTGCCACCTCGTATCTTTGCCGCTCGTGCCGCCATATTGGAAAAATGGCGCCTAAAAGCAGTTTTTTTGACAATATCTCCTCTGCGACTCATTTTACAATAAAAACATTTATATACAAAATTAAGCTAGAGAAAATTTCCTACAATTTATGTAATAACTTTTTGTTTCGTAAAATCAATAGTTTTGGCGTACGAGCGCCGCAAAGTGTACATCAACACGCGTTTTGGCCAAAAAACTCATTTCCACACCATCTTGAGGTAGAGTAAGCGGCACATTTTTTTTTAGCGTGATATCCCCAGTAGGCCTAATCCATATGCAATGCACTATTCCAAAATTTAGCGCATTGTCCTTCGCTTCGCTGTTCTTGATGGAGTAGGTGTTGCGAGTTCATCGTCTTTAGTACCGATCGAAACGTCACAGACCGAAATTTGTTCCACATCACCCGCGATAGGATTATCAGTTTCATCGCAATCCTCTTCGTTCTCGATTTCATCATCCACCTTTTTCAGAAGTAGAGGAAATCATGTCAATAAGCACTGGAGTTATCGGAGATGAAAAGATAAACTGTCACATGTCTGAAGAAATTGGTAGTGCAAAGATATAAGGTGGCAAAGTTGGAATTTGGAAAGAGCACATCCAAATCTATAAAATTACTCATTTTCAAAACTCCCGAAAAGCTTTGCAGGTAACCCCTTTTTTTTAGAACCAAATGACTGTACTATTAGCAAAGATACGAAAACATTCGTGCAGTAAACTGTTAATACATACATGCACAGTGTACACACAAACTATGTCATAAGATGTAAATGTTATGTAAACTAGAGTCGTTTCAATAACAAATGCAATAAATAAAAAAATGTAGGGGTTGTGGTGACAAACACTGTTAGTAATAAACAAAAAACTTTCCTTCTGATTTTAGTTTACAACTGGTTTAAGATAAGTTTCAAAATCATTTAGAATTTTGCTTAAAGTAACTTTAAAATGTTATATGAAATGATACTTTAACGATAAAAGCATAATTATGTAATTTGCAGTTTGGTATTTACTTTAATTAAAATTTGTTTATTAGAATTTAATTTTATACGTTGAACTCTGTATATTGAAACAAGTAAAAAAATCAATGTCACATGTTGTAAACAGAATTTAATTTATTCGAAATTCTATATAAAAGGATAGTTATAACAGTCTTTATTATGGATACTGATAGAAAAAACTTCTAAGGACGTACGACAAAGGACGAAAGAATACTTACAATCCAGGATTTACAATGCTTTTAAGTTTTCACAAAGCTCTAAAACTGTTTTTCCACAACAAAATTACTAAAGCTTTTTAACTTTATCTGACAATACAATTTTTTTGTTTTCTTTTAACTTTTAATACTAAACTATGAATATTTATACAATGAACATCGAAAACTACACTGCTCCAAGAAATTAACGCACCACATAGAAAGTTTAAAAAGTTTTCACAACTATGAATGATTACTGGAGTATCGTATGTTATTCTAAAAGTATATTGTTTAATGTGTTTAGAAACCATGGATACGTCTTGACTGCATCTATTTTGTTGTCATATCAAATTTGTTTCTGAAAGATACAAAATTCTAGAATCAGAAATTCGTACTGATTTTAAGTTATTGCTAGTTGATTCACGTAATATTGTTAATTTTTTAATCAGTTCTTTCTTTCGTATTATGCCTCGTGGTTCAAGAAATTTAACACGGGATGAATGTGTTCAAGCAGTTGTGTTGGTGGAAGAAGAGTGGAGTTACCGCAGAATCACGGTTCAATTAAGGTTTGGTGTGGCTCACACTTTAGTGTTTCGAATGCTTCAGAGATTTAGGGAGACTGGAAGCCACTTGAGAAGAACAGGTGCTGACGGAAATTGAGCGACAGCATTGGTGCAAGATCATTTTTTAAGGCTTTTAGCTCTAAGGCAACGTTTTGTAATTGCTCGTAACCTACAGGCTCAGCTTCAATGTGTGCATGAAATCCGAATCAGCGCAGAAACTGTTCGCCAACATCTCCGTGAAGCTAATTTAAGACCTCGGATTCCAGTGTGAAGTCCACGCTTAACTGCAGCTCATCGTAGAGCTCGTTTCAATTTCGCTAGGGAACTCGTAGATTGATTGAAAGCTGATTGGAGACGTGTACTGTTTTCAGACGAATCCAGATTTTGTCTGCATAATTGTGACAGACGCGTTCGCACATATCGCCTACCAAATTAAATTAACCATATGCGCAGTGTAATGTGACGAGTACCACCTTATTTGATGGCGGTTCAGTTATGGTTTGTAGAGGAATTTGTTTAACCGGCCGCACGGACTTAGTCATTCTTAACAATGAAAACCAAGTTCAAATTCAAGTTATGGAGTGGCCAGCACGTAACCCTGACTTCAATCTTATTGAGAACATATGAGATATGCTTGGCAGGTGGTTAAGAAAGGAGTTGTCTAAATCCTCTATTAACCTAGATTAGGTGGGACGGCAACTGTTGGAAAAATGGAATAGTCTTGACCAAATTGACATAAAATCGCTTATACTCGGTATGGTTCGTCGCTGTCAGGCTGTCATTAGAAGCAGAGGTGGAAATATTGAATGTTAATCAATTTACAAGAATCTTTTTTTAATTTTCAAGATTTGTTTTTGGTTATCTTTTACCGTTTATTGCATAGCAACGAGTTGTAACTAACCGTAAATTACTTATTAAAAATATTCAACTCCTATTACCACAGTTTTATTTATATTTTATAGTGGTGCGTTAATTTCTTGGAGCAGTGCAGTTTTGCTTCGAAAATATTTAGAAATATGACATTGTTCACTTCATGACAATAAGAGTTAATTGTGCAGTTGTATAAAGTATTGTTGTAAACAATTGGTTTTGACTGTCCCGACTTTGGTCAAAATTCATAGCTAATAATATTTACGTAGCAGGTCTATCAATGTAAATTTAAGTTCATTACGTTAATCGATATGAAAAGATTTTTAGAATTTGACTGTACGCTAGGTCTTTATATTGCTAAGTCACTTTAGTATAAAATTAGAGAGAGGAAAAATTATTCAAAAAATGTTATTTTAAAGTAACAAATTGCACTGTTTAATTTTAACATAAGACAACGCCATAACACCTTTTTTAAACAGTGTGTAATCAAGTAATAATAAAAGTTTGAGTTTCATACATTAAAGTACAAAATCATTCATTTTACAAATTGAGAAGAATAATGAAATAATTGTCTAATAAAACCATACAAGCAGAATCTGGATAGTGGATTCTAAAGAAAAAAGATCAAAGTTTAGTTTTATTAAATCAAAATACTTAAAACTTATTTAATTAATATTAGGATAAGTAGAGACGTTTGAAACACCTTTGCAGCAAACAAGTCAATAATACCGAAAAGTTTAGGTTGAGACTCCAGTCAACAAAGAATAACCAAAATACAGAGGACGTTCGATTTCTTAAAAAACTAAAGACTGCTATGTCACGCTTTTATAAAATACACCTGATGCGATTCTTAATTTTGCAAACAACAAACAACTCATATTTAGATAATTACAACTGAGTTAAAACCAAGAATAAAAACAAGAATCATCTAATTTTTTTAGCGATGACAGTAATTCCTTTATACATAGGTATACGAATCAGCTTATACAACAATTTCAAACACAAGCTTGTTTTGTAAATAAAGAGAATGTCTGGGAAGTAATAGGTCAGCGTCACAAGTCTCGATTCGAGAGTTTTCCACGGGTCCTTATCGGAGTACCTTTGGACTCCTAGCTGGAAATTGAGGAATCCCTCGCCAAACTTATCGATCGATGTAGAAGTCCGCCCAAACTTGGACTTTCTGATCAAACATTACGGGTCCCCTTGAGGGCCTAACCAGGAGCGTGGAGTTCTCTTCGAGTGCCTAATCGGGCGTACCGAGGCTCTCCCTCGGACAAACAATCATTCCGAGCTTCCAAAGCCGCCGGAACAGGTATCACTCTGTAGATACGACACTGCTAAGTCGATCGAGCCCTTAAGAAGTTAGAGACTCTCAAAGGTGAGATTTTCTCTTATTTTCTGCTACAATTCAGAAACCACCGATGCGATTTCTTTCAAATTTGGTGTACTAAGGTTTTGATTGTTAAGCAACAAGGTTGTAGTATCGTCTTTTATGATAACTCTTTTGCTGGTAACGTTTTGAAACTTTTGGGAATGAAACCGGATGCAAAGTTTAATTTTGCTCCAAAAACGTATACATAGTTGAAGTCACTAAAATGCATCGTTCTTGAGAAAAATGTATCTGAAGTCTTAAATGTAAATCAAGGGGTGTTCCGAAAGTAATGTAACAATGTAACAACATTTAAGAAATTAGATTGATCGAGCTTAACTTGCAGTAAGAAATTGAAGGCCTTTAAGTGATGGTTTGTATTAGTCCTCTCAATCCTTAAAAAAGTAATTTTTGTCCATTGCAAGTTGGGTGGGTTTCCTCGACTTATTTTGATTCCAGCAACCCACTCTTAAATGTTGTCCCATTGTTGCATTACTTTCCGTACACCATTTGAAACACATTCAAAACTTCAAATGCATTTTTATCAAGAACCACGCATTTTAAGAACGTAAACCAGCTATACCTTTTAAGCGTAAAATTGAATTACACACGTGATCTGAGGATCAAAGATTCCAAAAAACTAGTAGCAAAAAAATTATAAGCAAAAGGTGCTTGTCAAAGTAACGTAGCTAGGCTTCTTTTATTGATGTCATAAAAACCTAAATCACCTATTTGTTTGTCAACAATTGAAATCTAAGTAACAAATTATCAGTATCAGTAGTTTAAGAAAGCAATTCTGTTCAGTATTGCAAGTTGGACTTAACTAACTTTCCACTTCATTACTTTCTAGATACCCTGTATATATAGAGACCAAGATTTTATTAAAAGTTAGGAAATAAACAAAATTTCAAACCACCTACGTTTTTCAATTTTTGTGCACATTAATACATTGTTAGCTACTTCGGGGTCTTAAAGATAAGGAAATGTAATAAACTGCTATTAACACATCTGAAAAGGAAAATTATAAAACATCCAGTTACTAATTGTATTAAATCAATAATAAAAACTATGAAATTTTTCAATTTAATTTTTCAAATTATCAAAAACTATTAGTTATTATCCAAACAAAATACATAACCTCATTTATTTATTTTCTAGATAGTTACTAATGATCACTTTTGTTTTCGAGACAGTATTAGTTAAATGATTTTTCATTACAATGCTAAAATCAATATCTTTATGTATATGTAATTTTTAGAGATATTGTTTATCAGAAAATAATTCCAGTCTATTACAGACAGTAAGGATAATTACTTTTTTATTATCGTTTGAGTAAAATTAAAATTAAAAAAAATATCGTAAATTCTTTGTAATCTGATAAAGTCATCAACTAAAACCCTACATTAAAGTCGCCCATTGAGACTAAAACATAGCACATAACTGGGATTATTCTTCAAAGCTCGCCACAAATTAAAATAAGCTGAACAAAAAAGCGAAAATTATTCATTTTCTAGATGAAAATAGTCTAATTAAGCCAGTGATATTTATCTGTGAAGAATATGTCAGAAAATCATAAAATGAAACAAAGAAACGTAATGAGAATATGCAGAAGACTAGTCGTGGATGTCGAGTGTCAACAGCATATTGTTCACTAAAAGCCACGAACGTAATTAGTGAACCTGTAATATGTCGTTTTAATTACGAAATGGCTCTTGGTGATAATGTCATTGCTAGGTGTGACACGGGAAATTATATTGCCACCCTTACGACCCTGCGGTATTTTTCATCACCGGGAAAAACATGATTGGATGTATTATTCAAAAACTGTCAAAACTTCTCAGAATTGATTGGTTTGTTCTAAAAAAAGAACTAATAATCCCACGACATTATTATTCTATACAAAATACTTAAATTTACAACGAGTTTTTTCGTATCATCAATAATAAATTACATCTCTCGATAAACCGAGCTTTCATAACCATCATAACGATACGATCTTTTAATTTATCCATCGATCAAAAAGAATATCGTTCGTTTACTACAAGTACATAACTAATAAAATAGTTTTTACATTATCTTCAAAGTAACTTCATTAATTGAGCGAAATTCAATTTGTTCAGTTTTGCAGACTTAATTTATTTTAGAGCAATTTAACAAAGAGCACATGCACTGTTATTAAAAGTATAAAATCTAATTAGTTATAAAATTTCATTGAAAGAACAAATTTCGGTATAATTAACACAATGAAATTAGCATGACAGAATTCAATTTTGCAGTAATGAAATATTTAGTTGCCTGAGCGTACATTAGTAACTTTTTTATTTTTCTTTTTATAGTAAAATAGTATGGGCGCGCTTTTCATAAAAATGATATTAAAAGATCTCAATTTGTTAGGAAAATCCAATTCTGTAAGAGTCTCGGAATATTCAAATTTTAAAACGGATATTATAAATCTTGTTATAGCTATTATCACTCATCACCAAAAGACTGGCGAAAATGCTAGTTACATACTTGGTTTTACACAATGGCCCATTTGTATGTTTTTAAAATCATTAGTTTTGCAAAACTACTATTATGAGATGTGTACGTAACCCAAAATGTAGGTAGTTGTGAATTCTTAGACGGTATATTTTCATTGATTAATGCTAAGTCACATCTGGTATATTTGATTATTTCGATTAGTTAAAATAATGAATTGTGACATCATTTATGCAAAAACTGTACATGTAGCAACCATACTGAAGCACAAAAGTAGTTTATAGTATTCTAAGATGTATCTCAGTAACTTATATAAACTGATAAAGTTATGCCCAAAACAGGATTTATTGGAAAATGTTGAAAACTTAACTATCTAAAGCGAGGAAGGTTTTGATCGTATATATGATCAGATAATGACAAGATGGTTGGAGTTTTTCAATTTGGGCACCTACTGTTTAGGTCATATGGTCCCAATCTCAATTAATTATTAAGGTAAAGAAGTATCACCAAACATTGTCCTCAGGATGTCAAAATATCACTTCAAACAATTTCGGGAAAATTGTTCTAATGTTTTCTCTTTTAAAACAGATTATAATAATGTTAACAAAAAGTTAGTCTCCCCATTTCTTGGATAGCCCCTTATGTTCCTGTATGGATAAAGGTGTTTGTTACTGGGCAGTAGTAACAACGCAAACATAGTGACTAGTGCTAACTGATTTATTTTTGGATTTTTGAGCTAGATTCTTGTTTTGAAGACAAAGTTTGAACTCCTCCATCTTTAACTCTAGAGCTAGTCTGGCAGTAAGGGTTAAATTACTATCTAAGAGAACGTCATCATCTTTATATTATAAAACATATTTATTGAAAACAATAACATCTCACCACAATTGTGGTCTTCAAGCTTTTTTATCAAAGAGAAGTTTGTGTTGTAGCAATTTCGCTTTATTTTCGTTTAATTGTCGTTTCTTAGCTAAATTTAATTTTGCGTTGTGTTGATAGTCGGTTACCAACTACTGAGATATTTTTGTAATAGTCGACATTTTTATTTCTTAGTTATGCTAATGCATAAATATTTCTCCTATGTTTTTCGTCAGAATAAATCATCTATTCTATACACAAGCTTTTTAATAAATACGTTTCTAAAACGAAAATTAAAAATTGTAAACTTTATTTATTTATATTTATATAAAATTGAAATGGTTTTAATATCCACATACATAGATTGCAAGTTCAACCAAAGTATTCACAGATTCAACATTTCTTTGATCATATTCATTTTACTTTTAATAAACTACAGAATATGAGTGGAAAAAACCTTTTCAGCATGTTTTCATTTCATTTTAAACTAAAGTATAAAAAATGTTTCATTTTTAAAAATCAAAATTATGTACATACGTTTACCCTGTGGTAAAATAACGAATCCTACAAAATGATTCTTTGTTTAGTAATTATTTCGTTCGCTAGCTTTTGTAATCACAAGCTGCATCGGTTTTACAGCTTTGTTGTACGCTTTTGAGGTTCTATGTTGTATCTTATTTCATATTTACATTCAAATTGTAAAAAACGTATACCTTAATTAACTATGCAACATGTAAAACAGATGGCAAGTTTGGTCACACTCGTTTAACAAAGAATTCTGTGTGAAGTTTAGCGTTGATTTTATATGAGGTAAATGGTTTCGGGCAGCATGATGTCTTAAGCAATTCGAATGTTATCTATGAGGTACTGCAGGTTTATCGAGTTAACAGGTAATTCATCCAGCAGTCTTTCACCCATCATATCCCAAACATGTGAGCAAAAGAATAGGTAAGTAGTATGAGCTCTAGTATTGCCTTGCTGGAAAACAGGATTCTTGATGATAGGTTCGAGAACATTGTAAATGTAGACTCGGTCATTCATGTTTCCTTCCAGGAATACTAAGAAGCCTACTTCCATATGCTGTAGCACACCAAACCAGTAGTCCAATTATAACTTTATTTAGATTCTAAAAAAGATTTTATTGAAAAAATAAATAAATCTATACAAAAACTAAGTGCCTAGGTCAAGACACGTAAAGAAAAACATTCCAAAAGTAATAACTGGATGGTAGACAAATTAGGAGTTTCTTTATCTGAATCAATTCTGTTAATCAAGATGACCTGCGACAGCTCTGTGTGCTGCATATGGCAGAGAACTTGAAACCCTGCCTAATATCCTAGTTTTCTGCTCCAATGGCCAACTTTTACGTATACGCAGACAGAATGAGGTAAGATCCTACTAGCAGAAATTAGAAATATATGAAAAAACTCATTGTTTATCCAGTTTAGATTCAAATCGAAGAAGAAGCGGCATAATTGTAATTAATCTCCATAAAGACTCGGCAATAATATTAGATCCAACTATTCTATTTGGAAACAGAAACTCTCAATCAAATGAAACTGACAGTGAGAAGAAACGTATTTATAAACCATTAATAAACCAAATATTTGAAAACAATGTACAAAATTAAAAATTGGAAAGTGATTGGTCTGTTTATTGGTGTACGTGGTTGTATTGCGAAATTTTTTATTGACTGTTTGAAGTTGCTAAATTTATGGTAAAATCTAATTCCTAAAATTGTTTTAATAGTTGTTAAATACATATAGCATAGCTATTATTATAATCACATTAAGGTTAGTTAGTTTTAGTTACAAGGTAGCTCAATTGTTTATTGAGATGAATATATTATAAAATGTTACTACCTAATTATTAATATTTATCTAGTTTCGACTGTTATTACTGATTAGTATGCTGGACTGAACTAGTCACCTCTAACAGAAAAGGTTATCTACTAAATAAAGTAAATTTTCTTTCTTCTCGAGTATATACTGCTTTGCATTCCATGAAATATTGAAGTTCTCGCCTTTCTCCACGTCTTCGGCGATCCCGTCTACGTACGCTTGTTAGTCAACAAACGAAAACGGGATTCGCCAATAAACGCCACGATGTCATTTCTAATCCCATTGAACAAATTCCTGATACTATTGCAGTCTTGCTTACTTTATGATTTTGAGTCGACAAATGGCAAAATGACCTAACAACTATGCCTTAGAAGCTATCTACTCATTGGCAGTTAACCTGGTAGCATCTAAGAGAATTTATTCTTAAGAGGCATTTGTCGTGGTCATTAGTTCTGCGAACAACATTGATACCTATGTGATGTTGATGTCTTGAATGCGTTTCTGCCTAATATTTTCCCGAAGAGCCATTTCAGCTGCTTGCATACTAAATAAAAGGAATGCAAGCAAATATGCTTCTACTTAAGTGGTAAAAGTTATTGCATTTACGTACATATGGCATCACAAAATAATGTTTTAAGGGCGTCAACAGTAATGAAACCTAAACTATTATTTAGACCTTTATAAACAACAGTAATAACAGAAAGTATTATATGTGTTAGTAACTAGCAGGAAGCATCAACTTCTTTAAATTTTCATGAAATTCTGATCATTTAATGCTCTACCTATACCTAACTTATCAAGAAAAAGATAATAAAATATTATGGGTGTTGCACTTCCAATGTCACAGAGTATTTTTAAATTTATTCCTTCTCGTAACTTAAAGTACATAATGGTAGATGTTGGAAATTTTAGAAATTTCTGTTTCAGTTATAATCTCCATGACTTACTTTTCAAGTATAGCTACATAAATTGGTTCAAGTCATTAGTTCTAAAATCCAAGAAAAGAACAAAAACTTAAATTAATTGCAGATTTTTTTAGAGTAATTTTTTGAAAATGTGTGCATGCTTTTGTAGCCCACTCAACTGCACAGTTTCACTGTTGATTATGAATTTGTTGATTTAAGAAAACTTTAAATTTGTACAGTGCAGTCCTTGTATATGAAACAAAGGAAATAAATTGGTAATGACAATTTTTCTAAAAATCGTTAGAACATGTATAGCGATTTAAATAACACTACGGATTCTAAACTGGAATCACAAATTCTATTGGATCTTTAATTTTCTTTCATTTTCGAAGTTTGCTATTCTAAATTCCTACAGGAATTAAGAATGCGTTAAGCCTGGCAATAGCGGTAGCGATTCCACAATTGGGCATTCTTAATCCAGTTATACGGAAACATGTCATCTAAACATCTTCGCACTGGAGCAGTACAAAGCAGTGGAACACTATCTTGCAGATACCATGTGTTGTCATCGGATAGGTCCACATCCATTTCATTTCAGAATGAGCTTTTTTCGGACTATTGAATGTCTATAGCTATAAGTAATCGGATGTAAGGTTGGGATATTGTAAAAGGAGAAGTACCTATAAATAAGGAAAAAGGGAATTTTGCGGCGGGAGATGCTGAACCCTTTTAACTAGCAGAACTACTACTCTAAATTTAAATCTGCAGTTGTAGAAATCTGTTTAACATTTTCCATGCGAGAAGAGCAGCAGGTAGAACTGAAATATAAGTGAACAAAAGAGGTTGTAAATTAAGAGATTTGTGAAGACCTATTAGAAACTCTTTTGTGGCTTTATTTTAATATTTTAATTGTGTTGGTTTCGTTTTTGTAACAACACTTGATTTGAAAGTTCAAATCATAATAATTTAGAATTTGTATTTTAAAAATAAATTGGTTCTGTTTGAAATTTCTTGGAAAACAGTGGGTCACAATTTTATTATTACTTTCTTTTCAATGAACTCAGATTAAAATTGGCCTGTTGTATTAAATGAATTTCATATATTTATATCTTGGTTATTTGTTTGTTACATTATTTATTGTTCGCTATTATTATGTTGGTTGGTCGTATGCTTTATCATGATAGTAAATCAGAATTCTAAAATGTGTATTTATTTATTTATCTTTGAATGAATTCTAAAAAAAAATCTATGTTTAATGATCAAATTTTTAGATTTCCTTATTTATCTCATGGCAATAGGTTAGTCGGAGTAAGATTCAGCATTGCCTTGCTTAATGACTTGTCAGTCAACATCCGGTTTTTTTTTGTAAGGTCGCTTATTAAGGCAAATAATACGAGTATATGCCCAAAAGTAGATTCTATCACTGAGACACATCATTATACATACACTAGCGCATAGACCATAAAC
>VTPC01001138.1:75513-102193 GCA_011009095.1 Ignelater luminosus
ACTATCTGTGTTGGTTTTGGTCTGTTCTTTGCTATTATGAACGAAAACTATAATAACCTGTTTTCTAAACAAAAGATATACACTTCTTTTTTTCCGTTTAAAAAGAACCTATGACCAGATTTTACAGGAAGCAATCAGTGGATTTACCCCATATATAATCACTTTGCACGAAGTTTTAGTTATTTCAAAGTATAATTTATTTGCCACAATATTTATGACAAAAAAGGTGGTGGTCTACAGCGACCTCTTGTAGGTGAAAGCCAGACCAACATCGTTTACCGTCAGCATGCTTTCAACCCCAAAACAAATTGCCTGTCTGTATTTTTCACCGCCATTTCTGAATCTATTAGTTTCTGTCGTATTTTTTTATTTGCACAATACACCTAGATTAGTTTATTATTGGGCGTGGTATTTTCAGAACTCGTAAAGCGTGGTATTTAATTTATGCGTAGATACTTTGTATTGCTATGACAACCCGTATATGGTCTAAATTAACTAATTTTCAGTCAATTTATCACTGATTCAAACTACTGATTTTTTAATTAGGTTGTTCGAAAAATCTGTGACTTCTCACATTTTAAAATGGCCTATGCATAACTCTCAAAGTCTCTTCTTTATTTCAAGGTATATTTGATAGTCAGGAATCAATTATTTTTTGAGATATGTTCGAATAAATTAGGGGTACTTCCCTATGGCGTTTTTACATAGAGTGGTCTTATAATAGCAAATTTCAAAATATTGAAGAATCTTAAAATTAAATTTGTTACGCATTTCAACGTATGACACCAAAAGCAGCGCATCTGTTAGTTACAGAATTACCAGAATATCCAAGTTCAATATTTTGAGTATACACTATTGCATAAAAATTCTTTATTGCTTACTTTTAATTTCTTTCTTTTGTTACTGTGAAGTAGTACTTAAATAACGTAAATGTAAACATTTAAAGTGTTTTCTTTTTGTTATGTAACCTATGACAAATTGTATGTTACTAGAGAGAATTACTAATGGATTATGATTGCCGGTAGGTATAGATTGATTTAGATAAATCATATTGTTCGTATCACCTATGAAAATCGCTACTGGCCATAAAATGTGCAATAGCATTTTAAAATGTTTAATGCATGTTTACTCGACTAGGCAGAATTGATATTTTCAAGAGTAGTTTATTTTGTAATAATCAACCCATTCGTCAAGCTGAGCAAAGTTGGACGAAGTGACGGACGGACTCATCTTTTATCTCCGAGGTCGCAGGTCCCAAGCGTCGAGGGATACAACTTGTGTTTCAGATATAGTCAAGTTCAGCACTTCGGTATTGAATGTCATGTTATAAAATAAAGCATTTTAAACAAGTGTGCTCTTTATCAAATACTTATCTAATCTAAATATGTAATTTAAATTTACTACATATTAATAATAATTAATTTTGTGAACATGATACAAAGATAATGAATAAATGTTGAAATCAACGTATTTATTGTGCTGCTATTCTCAGGTTTGTTTATGTTTTATTATGTAGCATAAGATGGTTATTTCGCAACGGGAAGTAAATGACAGTGAGAAAAGGACGTACACGGTTTGTTTAGACATTGTTACATTTAGGAGAGTAAAAAACTTAGAGAAAAGAAATGCCGCCTTAAGCAGTTACCTCTTGAGACTTGTTGAAGTATATCAGTTAATTATCAATGACTTCATTATCTACAGTTCTACCGAGATGTATTTTGAATGCAAAAAGGCAGTTTCATATCTAAAATTTACATGAGTTTAATATATGTAAATATTTGAACTATTGATAAAAGCCTTAAGCAAGCTGCAGTTTTTTAACCAATAATATTTCAAGGAATGAGAAGAGCTTTAGGGTACCTAAGGCAAAGTTTAAGTTCTGTTTTAAAATTTCATATGGGCGTTTTTCCATGGTAGAGATTAGTGTCAAGTTTTAGACTATTGTGTGACGATTTAAGAACTTCACAACTGTGATAAAATATAGACTATTTTATTTGAAAATCTATTTGTTGGTTATTTGTCTGATGTATGTACAGACTACAAGACAACACGTCTGAATTTTTTAATCGGTTAATAGCTCTTCAGCACTAATCTTTAGGTGAGGTACACTACAAAATTATATGCAGCCGAACGACTAGTATGTTTGATTTTTTATTTATCGCATTTTTTTGTGACTATGAATTTATTTTAATTGCCTTGTTTTATTTGCTTATGTACCTATTAAATAAACCAATCCTTGTAATTATAATTTATTATTGTTATAGCTAGGGACATTATTAGTTTGTTTCAGGTAGTCAAAGATAAATGTCGGAGGTAAGTTGTGACTAATAACACAACTATAGGAAACCGCGACAGAGCCCAATCAGCTTAGAGGTAAGTCTTTTTTATTAGGAATTATTAATTAACCATTTTTGGGAAACTGTCCCTAGCTCGTATCTGTCTAAATAAAGACTGAGAAAATATTTCACAAAAGATTATTCTCTACAGCTATTTCATAAACGGGGTTATAAGCTTTTGGTTTTATAGAAGTTCATAAAACTATTCAAAATATTACCTTAACTTTTATTTTTTTAATTTAGTTAATTAATTAGATATATGATTCAATTCAGCTTGCTTTGATACCACAGTTTATTTTGTATAACTTCAAAAGTTATCATATAATAAAATGTTGAAATAATCATAAATAGTTTGAAGTGTTTTCCTTTTTTTTAAAAAAATTTAAATAAAATTCTTACCACCTAAATGCCTCGTTTTCTTTTTAGATTTATTTTTGATAGCATGGTGACCTTTTTATTATGCACATACTTACATTAAAAAATTCTTTAGGAGTAAACTGTCATCAATCAAGAACTGGTTAAAAAATCTTATCCTACGTATATTTATCAAATGTCTTCTTACTTAGTTTTGTTTGCGGTTATATAGTCAGGCACCACCATGAAGTTCGAAAAGTAATTTAAATGGCTTTCCAACTTCTTCACAATAAAACAGTGTTGAAATGTTTCTACCACGAAGTAATACAGCCTGTGCTTAAGTATAATAGGCTGTGGAGGCGTGGGTAGTTTCATTGTACCTACTTCATATTGTGTAATTCAGAGTGGTATAATAACTAAAGTGATAATGCATAATATCTTCTTGTAACAAATTAAAGACGAAAGGAATAAACTTATAACAACTGTAATATACTCTGTAAGTAATTAGTTTCTTAATTAACTTTTTTACTTATTAACTGGAACCGAATGTTGCAAAAAAAATAAATCTGAAATAAAAATTATGTTGAGTTAAGTTGGTTAACATTATTGCAAAATCCAAATGAATTTTGTTTCACAATTATTTAAATTGATTTCATGGGTACGTTATTTCAACAAATTAATTGTTTGTTAAGTTTATTCAAAAATGAATTGTTAATACATAATATGCACGCAGAATATTATTTACAAGAGTTATTTGATTTCTCAGATCTTGTAATTAATTTTTAACACATCAGCTAAGTACTTGCGGAATTAATGAACAATTGCACATACCTAGAAGCATAAACTAAATATTTCAAGGCACTCTCATTTGTAAGCGACAGCTTTGCACCTGTAATAAAACCAGCAATTCCTGTGACAAATATGTGTTTATTCAAAAATTTAATTTTTTTTTATGAATGTTTACCTAATATTCATATTTTAATTAATTACTAATTTATTGAATGCCAGCAATATATAATTTTTTATTTAAACAAAATGCTTCAATATGTTGCTAGTAAACAATTTTTGTTTTGTTAAATTAGTGACTTTTCAATTAAAATGTTTGATAAATAATGTAAATGTAGGTATTGTAAGTAAGGTAGATTATTTATAAAAGCGTTAAAATACTTTTACTATAATTTTTATTAAACGCAGATAATTAAATTACTGTCCAGGTGGACACCTGTTTCAAAACTTCAGTGCAGTGCAGCAAAGTATATAACTATTGATTTAAAGTACCTATTACATCATCCCTTACCTGATTGCTAGGATTATTAGAATGCTAGACGCCTGCCTGTAAACGTCTATTAACATCCTTCAAGTAATATCAGTCACGAACATACTAGCAGGCTTGTTACAGGTAATACCAAACAAGCATATTGTATGAACTCGATATACAGAGCAAATAAAGATTGCTTGCTGCTATATTGCATACTATTTAATTGTTAGTATATTTTAAATAAAATGTGTGGAGGCTTATGTGTTATTAATGGGTTCAATTTACAACCAAACCAACCTTTTCATACAACTAGTATTAATGGTGCTGGATCATCTCTAATAAAAGACTGTAAAAGGTATGGTGGAGTTTTTCTATGTTTTACGACAAATGCTTACTTTTTACTATGTTGAAATTTATCCAGATCGATTTAACATACATTATGGCCGACGATCAGTGTTGCCAATTTGGTGATTTTGTCTCCAAATCTGGAGATTTTTAATACCCACTTGCGACTCCAATAATAATATAGAGAAAAGTGTCAAAGCTAGTGAAATAATCATCTGGTTTTGGAGATTTCTGGTGATTTTTAAATCACATTAATTTTATTTCAACTGAGATTTTAGATTTATTTTAGAATGTAATTAGATTAACTTTGCGTGCAACATCTAGCGCAGTACCTACTAACTAATGAGAATTTATTCGGTTGTCTTCGATAATAGATTTGGCGTTTTCGTTTAGTTGCCCGTGGCACTGGAGATTCCGAAGAAAACGCTGGAAATTCTAGGAAAACTCGGGAAGTCTATTTTTAACACTCCAAGACATCAAGCAATTAACAGATTACTAGTTCGAAATTATTATCATGCTTGTCGAGTGTACGTCCGGTCAGTCGGGCCGTTGGACTTTTCGGATTTCTCAGGTCTACCGGATCTCTCGAGTCCGTCGGACTTCTCAGCCCTTCAGGCCTCTTAGGTCTATCAGGCTGTTCGAATTTCTCGGGCCCGTTGGAACTTTTTGGACTTTTCTTCCGAACCGTTTGGATCTCTCGGGTCCATCAGGTCGTTCGAGCTCGATGGACCTTTCGACTTCTCGGCCCGTTCAGATTTCTCGAGCCTGTCAATCCCTAGAGCTTGTCGGGCCCGTTGACTTTTTAGACTTCTCGGCCCTTCAGGCCTCTCGGGTCTATCAGGCCGTTCGGATCTATCGAGCCTGTTCGATCTCTCAGGTGTGTCGGCCTGTTTGGGGGTGTTAGACCTTCTGGACTTCACGGTCTTTCGGGCCTTTTGGATCTATTGCGCTGTTCGGATCTCTCAGGACGTTCGAGTCCGTTAGACCTTTTGGACTTCTCCGTCTTTCGGACCTCTTGAAACTTAAATGGTCGAGAAGCCCAAAAGGCCCGACAGTCTCCAACAGCTCAACATTTCTGTTTTTTGTTTTTCAGTTAAATAACGCATCATTTTACATTAAATTAATAAATAACAACGTACAAAGATAGAGAAAATTGGGTACAGCCGGCAAACTGTCAAATACAAAATTCATTGTTTTATAATATTTGTCAACTGTTTATTTACCTACTTTGATGATTATTGTGTGTCAATATTCTTTTAACCAGCCAAGTTTCCATTACAACGACTAATAGGTAGATAACACAAAAGTTGTTATAAAGCGACATTTCTGACAACAGAATTGCCTTCCCCCCACCCATATTGCGTTCCTAGTTACGCCACTGGCATAATTGTATGCTTACCGTACGGAAAATTTTTAAAAGAATCAGAATCTGTAAGATAAAATGAGAGTTGCCATTAAAAAGAATTGATGACGTCATTGGTGGTAAGGGTGGGGGGTAAAGAAAAACTGAAAATCATTCAAATAGATAGCCCATTGGGAAATAAGGTGACGTATCCGAAAATTTTGGCCTTAGATGCACAGAGAATTTTTTATTTGAAGCATTCCACAGCCGGCGTTCGCACTCTGTATTTTTTACTAGAGAATGTTTTTGTTTTATCAAAGAATTTTTGTATTATTGTGTTTTTGTTTAATGTCTGTATGTTTGTGTTAATATTTCTGTTTTTGTTTTATTTGTATATTTTGAATTTCTTTGAATAATAGCAATAATAATAATAATTCTGGTGATTTCCCAGGTAGAACACAATCTCGGAAAAAGGTTGTTTTAATGTTGGCCCAATGTTTTCGTATTTGTAGCCAATATTGGCATAATATTTGGTAAACAATAAATATACAATGTTGTGTTACCAATAACGGCCAAATATTCGGGTTATATTGTCCATAACTATATTACTAATCCAAGATTTGGCCAATATTCATTTCTAATAAGCTACCAATATTGACATTTCTATATTGTACTAATGTAGGTCAAATATTGTCTATACAATATCGTCATTCCATTCATTGGTTCTATGTTTGTTTTTAAATAAATATTCTATATAGATTTTGCAATGTAGAACCAACTTTGGTTATTGGTAGATATTAAAATATTTTTAAATCTAGATTTGGCTAATATTCGTTTCTAATAAGCTACCAATATTGACATTTCTATATTGTACCAATATAGGTCAAACATTATCCATACAATATCGTCATTCCATTCATTGGTTCTATGTTTGTTTTCAAATAATAATTCTATATAGATTTTGCAATGTAGAACCAACTTTGGTTATTTGTAGATATTAAAATATTGTTAAATCTAGATTTGGCCAATATTTGTTTCTAATATGCTACCAATATTGACATTTCTATATTGTCCCAAGGTAGGTCAAACATTATCCATACAATATCGTCATTCCATTCATTGGTTCTATGTTTGTTTAACAAAACCTCACAAAATAGAATAAGAAGGTTTGTTATTCTTGAAATAAACTTTTTTTGCTAAGACTACATTGATATACAGGGTGATTCCGAAATAAAGGGTATCCTCTTAAAGGTGGATAGCGGTGTGATAGTACATACATTTGCGATAAAAAAAGGTAGATAAAAACTGCATAGTTTCCGAGAAAAATGTAATTCAAATTTAATCACTAAGCCAAGCCGGTCCTGCTCTCATACTTTTACTTAAGCAAACATCGATAGGGGTTGACTGACTGGCCTTGTCATTGGGAGGTAGCGCTCGCTATTTATGTGAGGGGTATAATAGTTTTTCTGGTTTCTACAATACCATAAATAACCAATGAGCAGGTTTTTAAGTTTTACTTTGTAATCTGTAAACGGAGAAATATTAAGATTTTACTGTTAGTGATTTTTTTCTGTAAAATTCCGAAGAACCAAAAACTTCAATAAACATTATGCTACATAAAAAAATTGGTTGAATTTATTGAATTAAATTAAATACAGAAGCGATAGTTAGTAGCACCTTCCATACACATGTTTCATTTAAGTATAGTATGTGTATCTGTTGCCATTTAAAATGTTTCCTCTATTCAAGTGACTAAATAATAATAAGCGATTAAAATGTTGCTTGTGAGACTGGAGCCTAATTGTTCGTTGCATAAATTATGTTATTATATTTTTACTGTCTTAATGCATTTCAACAACCCTGCATGTTAAACATATTTGGGGCTGGCTATCCCAATTTCTTTAATCTCCTCAACTTCAGATTTAAGAAGGAAAAGTTGTAAAACGTCCAGGGGGTAACTCATAATGGTATTTATTGTTCATTGTGCTACTACACCTGCGTTATTAGTTCCAAGAAGATAGGCATGTCTGGTAAATTTTCGTTCTTGTACTACATGGGTTTAGAAACATCGTAAATCTCCTTAACTTTCACTTTTTAAGGGGAGAATAGAAGAAACACATTTCTTTTTCTAACCAGGGACGGCTTTAGTTTTTAATATTTAGGAAAATTGTCAAAATTTTCAACTTTTACGGAGCTACTTTGTTTTTTCATTTTTTGTCTTTTTTTGGCCTCACTTATCACCTATTAAAAGGATACCGTTTATTTCGGAATCACCCTGAATATAATTCGTTGACAGGATTGTGATATTACTCAGAGTTTAATGACAGATGACCCCAAGATATTTCTAAAATTTTACCGATTTGTAACTTGCCCTGTCATACTCAGGCTGTAGAACGATGTGTTAAAGTTGCGACAAAAGTCTTTGGTGTCGTTGTCAAAGATGGTTTTATGACAAGATTTTTAGACAGAAAGCTAATGCCAGACTTTGAAACAAAATGTGGGTTGTAAAAGGTGAGAAAGGAACTCGGTATGCAGCAACCTCCACGTGGTGTGTTCTGGACAGTTTTCGAAGGAAACTAGCCAAGAACTGTATGCTTATTGCAATTTATTAAAAGTGTTAGGCATTTAAGCTCATTGACAACTTTTAACACTTAGTGTTAATTGATAATAAGAAGTTTTTGTAAATTCACGTTGTTATCATTCCATGCTAATGTACAAGTTGAAACAGATTAGACTATTGTCTCTTTTTCCCAAGGTTTGATCGTTTCAACGATTGAAATCCTTTGACTCCAGATCACTAACCTAGTATTAGGACGATCACTTGTTGATGTACCAGATCCAAATTTTAAGAATTTTCAGTTTACCGACTTACGTATCAATATCAGCATATGCGGCAATGTGCAATACTTCTAGAAGCAGTGACACAGCGAATCGTCTCCAAACTCTAACAAAAAGAAATAAAAGTAACATTAGAAAATAATGGTTCTTATCAAAGATAATAATACACTGTCTTTATGCTGAAAACTTGTTCTAGTGACTCACTTTTACCCAAGTAAAGAGGAACTGTGCTAAATAGCAACTAAGTATACAAGCATCCAATACAATATCGAGCGTTCGTTTTTATATCTTTGTTCTCTTTCCCGGCTTGAAGCCGCAGATGCTACCGCATAGAAATTGTTTCTGCGAGACTTTACTTTGGCCTACCGTAATTGGAGGGGCATGTTAAGAATATAACATGTCATTTGTGTTGCGTATTTCATTGTTTAGTTTTTTGTGGATTTCTCCGTCGCCGGGGTGGGACTTACGAAATTGAGAAACAAAATTAGTCAGTAAATACATTTTGTAAATGGTATAAATAAATGTTTGAAACTACATTTGTTAATAAGTTTATTTCTGTCATGAAATCTATCTCTATTTGTAGTTTAGCATGTGTATTGTATTATCGTTCTGAACAAAACTTAAAATGTTTTGGTGTCTTAATATGAATGTTTTATTTATCGTATTGAAACAGTTTACATTTAATTAATTAAAGTTAACTTAACTTGTCGTACTAGTACTTTACTCTATTATTATTATTATTATTATTACAACAGTTTCAATTTAATAATCGGATTAAAAATTACACCAGTACATTTAACACTATTAGCAACTATGAGTAAAGTCTTCAAATCCATTAGGGTAGTTAATAAAACATTTTACTAACAGCAATGTTCACGAGTATACTACTTATATACAAGATATTTTCAGAGTAAATAAAAAATCTTAACGTTAAATAAAACGCATCGAAGTTTAAAAAGTAATATTAGCAAAGCCTTTTCTTGTCATACTTATTTTAACTCGTTTAGTTTTGGCAACTCGCGACCTAAGAACAACAGAGTCCTAACTGCCTGTTGATAGAAAAGTATAAGTTTTGTAGAAACAAAATTTTAACTCTGGTGTTTTTGAAAACCATGTATATAGTTCATAATCCAAAGTAACTGTGTAATGTGATTTTATCAGACTCTTCTGTATGTATATAGCTAAGCATAACTTAGCAACAAGGTTTTAACTGATGCTGATACCTAGGTGAAGAGTAAGATTCGACTATTGTTAGAAAAACAAAGCTTTGGAGATAAAAAAAAACAAAGAAAATGGAAGAAATAATCTTAATAAAAACAAACTAAGAAGATAGAAAGTCAAATCAAATGCTTTATTTTGGATTTTTTTATTCTAGAATTTCATTTAATTATTATAAAAGGAGATTATTTGGAATTCTATAATCTTTCCAGTCTTTAAAGCTGTTGTAAATATTTACGTCTAATACAAATGATTGTTATCAAATTCAACCATATTTAGCACAGAAGGTTCTAAGAAATAGAACCTGGTTACAAATTTTTTAATAATAATATTTTGCAAATTTCTAACTGCAAACTACGCTTCATAAAATTCCTAATTACTTATTACAAATACTTTAATTTTGAAATTGATCATTTTATTCCAAAATCAAACAGGTTTTCTTCTTTCTAAAAAAGGCTTCATCATTTCCAATTTGAAATTAAATCAAAAATCCTTAATTCAAATCAAAAAGAATTTATTATAGGTCCTTTCAGAACATCCTTTCAAAATTGTATTACATTTCATAAGTAAAGGAATGTGCGAAATCACACAATATAAAAAGTGTATTCAGGTTACTTCATATTAGTGTATATGTTACCGGCCAAACCCGATTTCAGGACAAACTAGTTTTGCCTAGGCTAAACTAGTTCGACCTAGCCCCAGTAGGAAAAATTAGTTTAGGCTAGGCCAAACTAGTTCATCCTAATATAAGTACGTACACACCCAGGATAAACTGGTATGGCCTTGTCTAAACATTTTAGAATACCTGGAAAGGCAAAATAAATTGGTATTTTATTAAATTTTAATTATTATTGGTAAAATAAGATACTCCGTAATTGGAAAATAATCTTATTTATTAAAATATAATAATTTGTCGTTAAAACTAATGGTACTAACAATTATGGTATCTAATACAAACAATCACAGTATCGATTATTATTACTTCACTTCGAGCTGTCAAAATCTTAATGTACTAATTGGAATCAAGTAAACTGAACAAAAAATACTCCGTAATTGGAAAAATAATCATACTTATTAAAATTATTAAGATTTGTCGTTAAAACTAATAGATAATTGGTAATACAAACAATCATAGAATCGATTATTATAACTACACTTCGAGTTGTCAAAAATTTTATGTACCTCAATTATTTATTTTTACACGGTGTACTTTGGTGGCACTTAGAATTGCAAAGTATCATTGCTTTCTTGCATTTGCATCTGTTCGTGGAACAGTTGTTGTTGCAACTGCATCTCACAAAACCTTGGCCTGATCCAACTGAATGTCTCGTAGCTGCAGTCCTTAATGATATTTCAGAGCCTTGGTTCACATCTGCAACTTCTAAAAAAAAGCTTGATTGCAAACGTCGAATTCTGATCTGAAAGAAAATATATTACTTTAGAATATGAATGCTCCAAAAAGAAAGATAAATAATTTAATAAGAAAAAACAAAACCTGCAGTATAGTTTCTCAAGTACACCATGTTTGGTGCCAACTTTGTAAAAACCTTCGTCATTTGTCTGAAGAATAACTCCAATGATGTTTCTCAGATCACCTTTGCCTTTGTCCACATCTGGAATCGGTATAGTCACATTATCTCCAATGTTGGCAGGTGGATGAGACTTGTCAGAAGTAGCTTTCATTTTCTTTGCTTGTTTAACAAGATTTTCTGCTGCAGTTTTTCTAGCTTTCTGAATTTCATTTTCAGATGAACAAACTTCGTCTTGGTTACTTACTTCTTCAACGTTATCATCACTGTCTTCTGTCAGATTAACATTGCAATCTTATTCGATTACCTTTTTCAAGTCTTCTTCATCCTGAATATCTTTTATGATTTCTTCCGGCAAAGAGGAAGTCGAAAGTCCCACTCTGGGTTCTATTCCAAATAATGCTTTGTAAGGCGATTGTTTTATCCCTGAATGGTAGGCACGGTTTTTCATGAATTGGACATATCTCAAGCCTTCTGACCATTTCGTTGAAACGTTGTCCTTCATCCAAGAACCTATCATATTCTCAATATCTTGATTTGCACGTTCAACGGATCCCTGACTTTGACTGTGCCTGGGTTTTCCGTGCACAATTTTGAGTTCTGGCCAAAGACTAGCTAGCTCACTTATGACATTATTGACAAATTCCCTACCGTTGTCAGATTGTAGAATGCACGGCGCTCCTACAGTTAGGAATATATCATTCAACTGGTAGGCTACCTCTGTCGCTCTCTTAGATTGTAATGCGCGTAGCAAAACAAATTTCGTTAGATGGTCTTGGTAAACCATAATAAATTTAAAATTTCCATCTGGTTGTGTCTGAAAATCGATCAGATCCACTTGGCACCTACTATTCAATTCTGAATGTAGAATAGGCTTAGAAACTAATCCCCTTTTCTTCTTTGTTTTCTTTCGATGACAGACACTACACATAGATAAATAGAGGTTTATCATTTCTTTTGTAATATTGGAATATTTTTTTGATGTCTCGGCTAACATTCTGTCACGGCCACCGTGGCCGACAGCCACATGAGCTGCGTCAATAACATCATAAAGTTCATCGGATGAAAGATAATATTTTATATTACCTTCAGTTCGCGCAATCAGTTTTTTCACATCCCCGATTTTTAGCACAGCAAATCGTTTCAACCTTCTTTGTTGTAATGGTGTTTTCTTTTCACATTTTTCTGCATCTTCAACTTGTTCAACGAGTTTCAAATATTGGTCTGATGATAACACATTATAATGAGACGACTTTTTATTTTCACTTTGTAAAACTTCCGTCAAAAACTTTTCCCTTCATTGTTTTTAATCTGCTTGTCGACTTGAAGTAGGTTCATCCATAGTGAAAAAGAAGTAAACTTGCAATGTACTTTAAGACTTAAACCTTTATTTTTAAACTGCAGCCACTAAACAAATCATAAAAATCACTAAATACGTTACGGACGGCTGGCACTGAGTGTTTAAAGCGACGTACGGGCGAGCGAAGAGCGGCGCCGGGCGAAACTGGGGAATTCCCGCATGTACAAGTCCTGACATGTTCGCTCAATTACTTTCGACTTAACAAAATTAGTTTAGACTAGGCCAAACTAGTTTATCCTGGGTATGTGCGTACTTATATTAGGATGAACTAGTTTGGCCTAGCCTAAACTAATTTTTCCTACTGGGCTAGGTCGAACTAGTTTAGCCTAGGCAAAACTAGTTTGTCCTGAAATCGGGTTTGGCCGGTAACATATATAAAAATAATCATTATAAATACTACATTCTATTATAGTAAAGACAAAATTGTCACTCTTGTTTATTATTTTCTTGCTACCTAGTTATTGTAATAATTTGTTTTTATATCAGCATGTTAAAAGTGTATAAAAGAAAAATTTATGAAATGAATAAACAGTATTAAGCATTCAGTTGATTTTACTCTTACCAATGTCTTGCTGCTTAAGTCTTTTTATTAGCTTAAAGAAACTATGAGGCTGCAGTTTCAGCAGACGGTCATCAGAGATTAACCTTAAAAAAGTTAATCTCATAACAACAATTTCGGAATTAAGTCTGGATAATTGTCCAAAAGAATTACATAAAGATGTAAAAAGATTAAATCCCTTTGCAACGTATATCAATGTTTGACAATCGGTTTCTCAATAGTGGTGTGTTGTCAGCTAGGGCCCCGTTGTTCTAAGATGGCAAACTGTTTCATTAAAAAACAAATAACTTTTCAGTTGCTTATAGATATTCTACTCAAAATGCTGTTTTCCTATTATTGTCATCAATGATCGTAACTCAATTAGCAATAGAAACAAACAAACACACCACTCGATGTCGAAATTGCCTATTGCTATTTCACAATCATACGTTTTTTTAACTTGATAGTCGCAGTAACATTCTTCAGCCTTCAGCTCTTATTAAAAAAAAGTGCGTTGAAAAAGTATCATATTTAAATAGAAACTGTTTTTATTCTCTTTTTATTTTGCTTAATTAAGGAATTAACTATATATTTCCGGTGTCATCATTGCACTCTCTTCTACCAATAAATAACTAAGCTATTAGATGTATTAAGTTGATATATAATATGAAGTAGCAAGATTCCAAAATATACTTACAAAACAAGTAGTATATTGCTCTGAGTTTACAGTCTTTAGGCATTTTTAGTAAAAACAATTATTATTCAGTACTGCTAACATTTATAAATTTACTTACAACTTACAGATTTAAATAAGAAGAGAAATCGTTTATTAGACTATTTGCAATGAAACAAATTTTTTGATAAAACCAATAAAAGACATAATAAATTGTAAGAAGCATTACAAAAAATTTAATGTCATGTATCATAAAATGCACTTCCTTTTACATAACGTTACACTACTAGAATATGAGATTTTTATCAAAAAAAAAGTAGAAACGTTTATAGTACACCATATGAAAATTTTTATTAAAATCTTGCTGTTGGAAGGAATATAGGAGTAGCTGTATTAAGTAATATAATAAAGCAAACATCAGCTTTCTCTATATAAATGTAGCTTTAATACCATCTTAGTTCATTCCGTTTATTTAGAAAATTTATACGGGAAATTGAGAAAGTGCTGTATAAAGTGTACAGACGTTTATTTTTATATCTGATAAAGAATATATACTTAATGTAGTATAATTTAATAGAATTTCAGACAAACGTTTACAGAAGAATGCCGAAAAAGCCGAAAAGGCAAATATTTACTGGCTGTAATTAATTCTTCTAATTATATTCATTGCCTCGGTTTAAAGTAAGAGAGTGACTTCTATTGTAGAGCATTATCCACATCTGAAACTCGAGCCATCCGCCTTCAAAACTCCGAAGTGCTGTACTTACTCGAGCACTTGCTGTTCGTTGAAGGCGCTGATTAAATTTGCTGAGTTTTAATAAAACAACTTCTGTAACTTTCCAATGAGAATATTTCTCTTTTTCACAAAATTTTCCAACAATTCACTTTGCCTTCTTTGACCTATATAATTTCTAATTTTCTCCACATCTCTTTATCTGTAATGAGAAGCGTAAAATACCGGAAATATTTAAAATTCAATGACCGCGGGATATTAGAAGATTACATGGTTTCACGCTAGATATTTGATTAACACGTTTTAACATTGGATTTAATTTTGTCCGAGCTCTCAGATGGTGGCAACCGGACCCCGGATTTGTCGCTAATCAGATGTACCAGCGGTTAAATACTATTAGTCACTATTCGTCCTGAAATAGCAAGTTCATGTTGAACATTTAACCTAGTTTATCGTGATAATAGTTGAAAATTTAATCACTACCTCCGTCTTTCACAATTTGCTTCATTTTCAACAAGTTAATGTATAAAAGAAAATAAGGCAGGGAAAATGAAGGTTTGCCTTTATGTTTACGGACAAGGACAAATACCTTTTGGGAACGCTAAGTAACGCTAAAACATCTTGATGTATAAAAATAAAAAGACATGACGTAGTGCTAAGGTTTTATAAAATTAGTACGCAGGAAGGAGAGTGCCCCCAGAAGAAATTTTTCAAACTTGCTCTAACTAATTTGCAGCCGCCACGCAAAAGCTACTTGTGTGAGTTTATAAAAGCTGGATTTAAACTTTATACATCTAACAACAAAACCCTGTTAAAATGTTACCGGTCGTTAACACAACCTGAAAAAGCTGTTTTGATAGACATAATCTGGTCGAACACAAGGTGTATTTAATTTCACGTTAAAGCGTATAGATCCGCAAATTAATGGCTGGAATTAATATTGTCATTATCGGTTTCGTTCAGCATAAATTTATTTTATCAGGGACTATATAATAATTTAATTTAGTATATCATTTACCAGTTTATTAAAGATATCACTAATTGGACCTATTTTAATATGAGATTTGCACTTTATGCTAGGATATGCTAATCAGCTGTAAGTATGCCAAAGAGTTTTTGTTAGATATATCAAAACGTATTGCAGTATAATAAGTTACTTCGTTGATTGAATAATTAAAAAATTCATTTGAAGTTTAGTTTGTGCATAAATCTGTTTTAGATATTGGTGATTTATTATTATTATTATTATTGTTATTATTATTATTATTATTTAAAGTCCTTAAGTTCTAATTTAAACACTATATAGTATAACTAATTATTTGCATAGCAATATACATACAAGAAGCATTACTTCATAAATTAATTTGAACTTTATACTTACTCATTTCTTAATGAAGATTTACTCAAAATTCGGCGCGTATTGTTTTCCTGATACTGTAGAATATTTGAAAACAACTACAGATATTCTTTATAACAAATTCTGTACACTTACAAATTTGTAATTTCTCAACTATTCTTAAACCTCGTTTATCTGCATATCAAACTTCTCTAGAAGACTGAGTACACTTATGATATGTTCTACATTGTTCTGGAAAATTTAATGTTTAACTTACCTTCGAAGACGCTTACAATTAGTACCTATAGCATAACAAGTACTCCGCGCTATAGGAAACTACATCAAATACCTATTTAAAGATTCTGCAATTTGGGCTTTCTAACTAATATTCGATGATACAACGTTGGTTTAGGTCGGGTCGTTCACTGAGGTGTAGGTTGTAGGTGATTAAATATCACAATTGAAAAAGTGGATTTAGAAATTCTGGAAGGTACAGTTTGTATCTATATCTAAATATAAAATCTCTTACAAAGATGCGTGCAAAACTGTAAAAGCATCCCTGACATTTTTTTAAATTTTAAATAAAATTTAAAGAATTCAATAGAGAACAGCCATTATTAGACAAATTTTGAGAAGCGTTTAGAGTTCTAATCTACAAACATATTTATTATTTACACTGTATATGGTATGTTCTTAAGATACTGTACACTATAATTAATTTAAAGGCTCAACCTCCAACTTTACATTATGTTAGCAATAATTGACATGAAATAGTTATCTCGTTCACTATTACGTATAAAAACGAAGCAATGACACAAGAATACAGTTATGCAACGTTTAAAGTAGTTTTACAAGATGAGTCCATTATTAGAATTGCACCATGCAATCATTGTATGTCGTATAACAGAATTTTCTTGTTGTTATACATTCGCAGAATATAGCATTAACGGGAAAGCTGATGTAAGTTAAGTGCAATGTTACTACAGTACATTTGTTCCAATTGTGAACAATGTGTATGTGTGATATCACTTTCACAAAAGACCAAAATCGTTTTGGTACACGAAGTGATTGCCTTAGTTGCATTTAATTGTTTAAATTCTGACTAATTTTATCAGTTTTGTGGAAATCATACGGCATCCAAGCTGTTTATTTTGTTAAGGTTAAAGTTCCATTTTTATGAAATGATATAGACACATAATAGAATTGTACCTTTCCTAAAATGCATGTCATAAATTTATTTTTAAGTTGTTTTTTTTAATAAAAACGTAAATTAACACTTTTGACCTCGGCCATTTGGCCAAAAACGTTGTAAACTCTCCCAGTTTTCTTGCACTTTAAAGGCCCATAAATAGATTTTGCATTTTTACAATAACATATGTAATTCTTTTGCAAATTTAGTTTTACTTTTTAATCCTAAAACGAAAAAATAAAATTTTATCTACTCTACTAAGCTTCTGAACGAAGAAACATCTTTTTTAATAAATTAAAATAAAAGAATTAATTTTTGAAAATGTCGAAATCTTAGGATTAATAATAACAGAATTTGGCAGTCCTTACACTATATAATTTATATAAGATACAACTTTCATATCATGTCATATTTACCTCAAAGTCTGTAGTTCAACTGCTAGACGAATGACATAATTTTGATAGCAAACTTATCGTAACTAATTCTGATACAAACCATAAGCATTCTTATTCGTATATTTTCAGAGAATGTGTACATTCTCTTGAGCCGCGTGTAACATAGCCTTGAGCTGCTAGAATACTTACTCTAAAGTATCTAAGATACCTATTGTTTTAGACCGACAAAACTCAGAAAATGGCCTTGAGCGTATGGTAAAGAAGTTATAGACACAATTAGTAAATAATTGTATTTAATAAACAAATCCTGAACAAACGGGCGTAAATACAAGCATATACAGGGTGTATACCTAAGATGTACTCAAACTTTACAGACGTATTCTTTAATCCAAAATAAGATAACTAATTCCTATAAACATATGTCCGCAACCTCTTGGTTTGCGAGATATAAGCAATTTAACATTTAAAAATACAATTTCATTGTAATAATTTATTGATAATTTACTTGTATTATACCATTAATAGAATATTGCTTCGATAGCAAAATTACACAATTCACTGTTTAATTCCGTTTTTAAACTTTCTTCTGTCCGGTACTGTATGTCCCCAATCTCTTGCTTTACTGGATTTAGCTTTCTAAAGTGTTAAATAATTTTTGGACATGTGCGAGAATCCATGAGAAGACGCGTCACAGCTAGAGATGAACATTTTAAACAGTTGTTGATTTGATGTTATTTGTTAATTTGTTTCAATACTTACAAAGAAAAAATAAAATCGTATTTTTAAATGTTATATTGCTTATACCTCGTAATTGAAGAGGTTTCGGACATATGTTTATAAGAATTATTTTTCTTATTTTGGATCAAAGAATACGTCTGTAAAATTTGAGTACATCTTAAGTATACACCCTGTATACAAACCCATATAATCAGGTAGGTATAATAATGATGTATAATACCCCAAAATAACAAAATTTCATAACATACTTACAGATTCAGTCCAAGAAGATGTGTTAAGAAATCCTAATTCAAAATTCAAATGTAAAGATGAAATGGGTAAGTTAAGAAAACTCGACACCCAGTATACTATTCTTAAATATATGAAAAAATAAAAAGAATTGTATTAACAATCCGGAATAAAGATAAAACTTTTAAAAAATATAGTATCTTTATTTATATTGAATAAATAACTTTCAATAACTTTATCTCATTAGTGATGAACAAATTCTGAAATAACAATAAGCTTTGGAATTCAACAAAAGAAATCCACAATAATTAAATTTATTAAATAACAAAATTATTAAACAGCGAGCAAATCTCAACAATTCCAAACATTAAAAAAAATTAACAAAAGAAATTTTCCATAAGTTGCCAAAATAAAATTTGCGTTAAATCAAATACAAAAAAACCGAAAAAAACAGTTTTAAGCTTGATCAAAGAAACTTACCTCGAATGAAATTTGATGATCCATAGCTGTGTATTTGTAGACAGCTAAGTTATAACAATTAATAAATCGCAAAAAAACATTCTAAAGACCTAGCTTCCTGCATAAGGCTCTATGAGACAAAGATTGAAGATTTAGCAACCAGCTAATCTGTATGACCATCAAGAAACTTATGCAAAATTGCAGCTTAAAGAACACGTAAAAACTTTTAATGTCGTAAATGCAAATTTGTAACATTTTTGACAGTTGAGCTATTAAAAAAGAATTCTCTAACGAAAATACACCAGCATAGAATTAGGCGTAACGGCATCTGGCTGCTGCACGAAGAAGCTGAGTACTTTTCTTAATCTCAACCGTATATGAAGGTCCACAATCTCAACTGAATTTGGGTAGCTGCATTTCGGGTTGTGGCGCATGCCAAGGCAAAGGTTCCAGAGATAAAATACCTCCTGGGCGGAAAAGGTAGTCTAGATTGTATAGTCCAAGATTAAACCAAATGAGCCAACTAGGAAAGGAAGAAAAAGAAGAAACTTACACCAATACAGGTAGTAATCCTCGGCAGATTAATGATACACTAGCGCACAATGCTATTTCACTGTAAGGACGCTTCTAAAGCGAAGTTCCTCAGATGCTGGTGAGAGAGAAAATTTCTCCCAAAAATACATCCGATACGAAAGTGATCTGCCTACGAATGCCTGTTTGAACTATGCGAATTTATCTCCAAGTTCGAATCGTCTTACGTTTACCAATAGTAGAGCAATTTTAAGAATCTCTAGCGGAAAGATTTAGCAAAATTTCCTAATGAGATGTCAACCTTGAAATTATAAATTTTTTATTAGGAGATTGAATTAACAAAGACTTAATAAAATTTAGCCCTTATCTACCACAGCGTAGAAAACCAAAAACGGTTTTGTTGGAAAAGATATTTTAAACCTTCAAAAGAAATCTTTAAAAAACTTAAATAGTAATTTCTAAATCGGGGTATCTCAAAATTGAAAAAATATAACAGACGTGCAAGAAAACGAGAATAGTAAGATGAAACATTCCTGACTCTACCACAAATCAAGCCAAGAAAGAAATTTAATTAATCCAGAATAATTAAAGTTCGTCGCTATACTAGAAGTTAACTTTAATAATAAAATTCTCGAAAAAACAGAGAAATTATAACATCTCCTATCACTACCTACAGCATAATAAAGAAAGAAAAGGCACGATGGAGTGAATTAATACAAACGAAGTTTTGTAAAGGAATGTTAATAAATTCCAAAACACCCGGACTAATTAAGCCTTGAATAAGTAATGAAATATAGGAAAAAAAACCGGAACAAGTCTAACACACAGTCCTAGCGATAACAGATATAAGGTTTTTTAAAGACCACTCGTGAAAGTTCTTTTCCAATACAAAACATGAATAAACGAATTGGGAATTATACTGTACGTTCCACAGTAATTCGAAAAATCAATCAGAAGTCTCCAAGTCTCGTAATTAAAGATAATAATTACTAACCGAACCAAGTAGATATAGCAATCACCTGAAGTAAGAAAAAGATGCAATGTAACGAGCACAACGTAAACATTACTGCACCATTTTTCTGATTTTAACAAAGTAAATATGATACTTTGATTAATTTCTATAATACATTAGAAATGTTTTTTACTTGACTACATTGGCATGTTTTTATTTACATAATCATAATTTCTTAACAAACCAAGAAAAAGACTTAATTTAACTAAACAGGGTATGTCTTATTTGAATTAAACATTGAGTCCTATGTTCGAGAATATGTTTAGTATGAAGCATTATCTTTTTAATTATCATATTTACATGTCCTCGATATGCTCAAACCAAAAGTATGACAAATATAATGTTATTTTAATATTCCAAGTAACAATACTCTATTTCAAAGTATAAGAAAATGGTGGACCGTTGCCCTTTCTTGTTGACACCCTGTATATAGAAAATTCAGATTCAATTAGATCAATTATTCCAGGTCTTTTATTAAATTCAATTGTCGTTCCAAAATTAATAAATCATGTAAACAACTATTAAAATTTCAGAAAGGAAAATCAAAAACCTGAATATGTTTTAACTACAGAAGTCCCTGCAAGAGCAGGTATGAAACGGAAGGACACTTACACTGCACAATCGTCCTGTCCAAAAGATTCTTTCGGTTGTACATGTGCTTATACATTCTAGCACTAATAATCATTTTAAAATAAAAATAGATAAATAATTGTTAGAAAATAAATGGTTGTTATAAAACCGTTTCAAACAAATGATAAATAATTTGCTAAACCAATGGATGCTCGCTCTTAACAGTAAAATCAATTGTAATGCTATTGACTCCAATAGCTTCCATGATGCAATAATTAATATGCTTGTTAGTTACCACAAGTCGGCATACAAGTAAACAGTAAAATCAATTGTAATGCTCTTGACTCCAATAGCTTCCATGATGCAACAATTAATATGCTTGTTAGTTACCACAAGTCGGCATACAAGTATATCTGTAAAAATACTACAAATAGTACTTCACTAGAATAGTTAAAATATAGTAACCTAAGTACATAAGTTCTATTTATAATAAGTTAAGTTTGTATTTTAACAAAATAGTTATCTTATCCGCATGAAAATAAATTTCAGTCATAACGTTTACAGGATACTTTTATTTATCATTTTAAATCTTGTCATTACATGTCCTACAATGTAGCAGGCAAGTGTTACAAGTTAAATGTGTAAAATTGCACCGTAAATGTAGGAAAACTGCCAAAGCAGAATTTTCTATACCCTATGAAAACAAGCGCAAAATCTATCACACAGAGTATGCTTTTAACATGACATATTGAAAAATTGCATCTGGATAAAACGGCCTTTGTAGCCGCTTTTGACGTATATTACTTTAAAATAAAACGCTACCAGCTATAAAATATAACACCAGCAAATTTTAAATTGCATGTGAGGTGCAACGAAATATGATTGAATATTCTGGCATTTTTTATTAAAACATGTAAGGCGATGTACTATCCATTATTGAAACCAATTTAATATAATTGCTTATAGTAAATTAAATAAAAACCATGAGAAACTACAAAAAACCGGAATCCATTTACTAAGGGACAGGCTAAAAGTCCTTCATTACACCTCTTCCAATTTATAGACGGCAAAGGGTACCATTAAAATCACACAACACCAGGAATAGATTCGCACTAACATTGGCTCGTAGTGCGGGGAGATAATAAAAATTCAATTTCAGCTAACGTAAAATTACGCGGTAACCCTCATTGCATACCAACGAGATACCCTAAAACCTAAACCGATACTACTGCTGCATACAATTCAGTTGGTTATTTAGTATCCGCATTATAAGCACAAAATATCCGGTCGGTACGCGTGGCACATGCAAAACGGCTTCGTCCAGTCCATTACCGAGCATGCAAGCCCCTAATTTCACCGGACGTCGACCGAAGACGCTTTCAGACCCTCAACTTAAATCCCTGTTAGCTCGGCTTTGTTAACTAGCGAACTTACAACACGCCGACATTAGCCCGACACTAAAACATCGTCGCCGCGTTGATTACTGATGAGACCATCCAATCAGTTAAGTACCGTCTTAATAGGTAAGGGTATACGGTCACACCAAATACCTCCTCCCATCTAACTCCTATGGAGGGCGGCGGCCAAAAATAATTACTGTAATCCTACCACTGTTGAACAACCTAATTTGCAACTACTAATGGAAAATCTGCCTCGTTACTGAAATAAACCCTTCATAAATAAAAGTGAGTGGCGAAGAAGTGTTCGCTACAGAAGATACATACATGTCGCTGTATGTTATATAGAAGTTAATCGTTAACTATCTAGAGCATTTCAAGTATTATAGGAGCACTATATAAAAACATCTTTCCCCCAAAATGTATCTCGTAGTTTTGGCACGGGTTAACAAAATCGTATAAAAACCATTTCCTACAACTGTTGATTTCAACTTTCCTACAATTATTTTTTTTAAACTAAATCAATAATCTGTGCACAGTTTATATTAGCTATAATACGGATTCATATGCATTATTTTAAAAAGTTTGCAGTAATTCTACAAACTAAGTACCCTCATCAATTACCTGCTACTTAAAACAAAATCTTTCTGCTGTTTCATATTCTTATCATTAATAACGTAATATTACATCTTTATCTTTCAAAACATTTCAGTTATTGAAATACATACTAACACAACAATGTTTAAAAAATTTCTAACTCTAACTTTGTTTTAAATCAAAACCATTTCGCCATTTAATAGTCACTTGGTAGGCACGAAAAAGGTATTCCAAGGCTTCCAGTTTCATGCTATATCGTCGCTAATATTGATCAACACATTAGATAAATTAGTAGCCAATTTCCACATTAGTAGACAAATATGCCAAATTTGTAAACACACTATACAAGGTGTCAAGAGTATAACCGTTCTCGAGAAAAAGATTGTCGAACTTTCTGTATCTCAGTAAGAAATGTAGCGTAATGAAGTTGAGTGAATGAAAGTTGTCTTTTATGAATTATTCGAAACTACAAAACTTTCTTTTAAAATCCTGATCCTGTAATTCTTGAATGTGGTGAATGTATTATTAACAACTTTCTAGATACTTATTCAAGACTTTATATTTTATTTCTAAGACAATAAAAGCAGATTAATTCCAATTTTAATCCTACTTTGTTGTTAAGACGGGGAACTTTCTTGTACTCTATTTCAAAAACTGTTGTATTTCGGACATCAGTTGTAGAACAATTTTTGCCTATTTTAGATCATTCTATCACCTATAGCAATATGGCTGGTTATACCCCTAAAACTCTCTATAGGTTGTTGTATTTACAACTAAATGGTTGATCCGTGCGCTTTTAAAAATATTAAGTCTTGAGTTATTTAGAAAAACAACATTGAGCGTGTAATAATATTCAACTTGTAACATATATTGCTTCTGCATAGACCTATTGATATTATGGTTTCAACAAATATATTCCGACAGTTGAAAACAAACGCCGCCCTTTTTTCCCGTTTCGTTTTTTTTTAGATGCAGTTGTCCACAGTTAACAGAGAAAATCCTTAAAACTGAGTCTTGATAGCCCTTTCAATAATTGCCCTTTAACGCTTCCTATTGACTAACATTAAGCAGTTTCCATAATCAATAGGTTATGTTTGAATTTATTAAAGTCCCGTGAAAATACAATTAATTAGGTACGAGACATGTTATTGTAATTCTAATAACTTTATTTTTGTTAAGTAGCTTTCTTCAAATTATAGTCGGATCTGGAAAGTGGTCTGCATAATCATTTAATTAAATCTCAAATTTTTAAATTGTAGGATTCTTTTGGTTAAATTGTCCCTTTTAAAAAGCTGGGAGATTCTGGAACTCGGTTTACTTTCTCTATTGATTTATTTTGAAATCATTACATTCTAATCAGTATTTTTTAGATGTTTCTTGTTGTCCCGTGTAGAACTCCCATTTTCGTCTCAATTATCTAAAAATTTCAAATTTGAATTGAAAAAGAATAAAAAGGATCGAAAATCATTGATTATATTTTTAAATCTATTTTACAATTTAAAATCAATCAGTTGAATCCCCGCGCAAGATATTTTAGTTTTTTGTTGCATTGCGTTTGTTGTAGTTTGACATTCACCAGTTTTAATTACCAAATTTAAATGCGAATGGTAACATTGTTTTGTTAGTCTGTTTTGTGTAAATTTTTGCTAAATTCCCTTGAAGAAACTGAAGGTAAACATTTGCCCGGTATTTGTTTGTAATTATTTTGGTAATTTCCCGCACTTATAAAAAGGGGACGTCCCGAGAGATACAAAACCTTGGGAGAATTTTGTTGGAATTCGTGAAATTGTAAAATCTTTGAGAACTTCAAGGTTGACACTTCTTTGATATTTCTTTGCTCTAGTAGTAAGACCGTTAGACCTAGGATATCTCGAACTGGATGTAGTTATATAAAAATTCTAGGTCTTTGCAAAGTTTTTTAATTCTCAACTGATGAAAGGCATATTATCATATATAAATATTAAAGAAATACCATGAGTCGAAAATATAATTTATTTACTTTGAGTTCTCTTAATATGTTCATCATCAATTGTCTATAACCTTTTTTAAAAGGTTCAACTTTGTACTAGTATTAAGCCCCAAACATAGATATATTGTTAACGTCAGCCACAACAGACTTAAGATTACATTTAATATTTTTTACATGACATAGTAAAATAGCATATTCCAATGTTTACTCTAATATTATTTATAATAGGTTATTAAGTTGATATCAATTTTTACAAGAGTCTTTTATTAGTATTTAACATTTTTATAGACTATCTTTGTTACTAATAATAACAGTAGCAGTCAAAATGTTCTCATTATCATTTTCATACTTCACATTGTCTAAAACTATATCAGCAATATAATACTCGTCTTCACTTGCACTGTCATTAGTCTTAACTACCTCATGCACCTATTTATTTTCAGCAACATCGAGTGTTTCTTGCAGAGATACATCTCGAACGCGACTATTTTATTTTTAATTAATGAGTCCATGACCAAAATTACAATACCCTGCCAACATCTTAGTAGTTTCTAAACACTTTTGCCGCTTTAAGCTCTGTTTCTTAAAGAGAGCCTGGATACCCCACACCTGACACCATTCTACAAGTTGTGTTTATTTATATCTGTCATGTGCAATTCATAACAGCACTTACTTGATAACGTACATGTAACGCCTAAACTATTTTTTCCAAAAACATAAATTGTGCAAGTTATATCATTCCTCCCTACAGACAGCTGTTCAAATACATTACTCCCCTTAGACAGGTTGCGTGAGTCTATTTTTGAGGGCTGACTATGGTGATTCTTAAAAGCATCGATCAGTCATTTTGACTTCTTGTTTTTGTTATTATTTTTTCTTGATCTGGAAATTTTATTTCTCTTAGATTTGAAGATAATCTAACAGTTTAATTAAATATGTCAGTTTAATTATTTATCTGAAAATCCGATATAATTAAAAGAAGATCCAAAGTGCGATATAACAGAAAGTAAATATAAAATTTAACTTTTAACACAAATAAAATATGTGAATGTGTTCTGTTTGATGAGTTTCATCGATTTGAATTGATATTGTGGTACATTTGGAAATTTATCCTTGGAAAGGTGGTCTTATAGTTATTGTTTTGAACCTAGGTCGCGTCTCCGATCGCTGATCATTTATCTAGACAAGATTACCCAATTTTAAACTTTTGGTCTAAATCCTATTTTTGCATAGTTTTGCACAAGTAATTCAGACCCTATTCGTCTGTAACTCTAGAGTAAGACTACTAGTAGTTTGTTATTTCTCTAAAGTTTAAATTTATTAATTGTCTTGGTTATTTTAGTAATACTTATTAAAGAAGAGCAATTGACCGAAAATCCTGCTTATACAAAATGTATATTGCCAAAAAAACTAAACAAGAAGGCATATAATTGCAAAAGAATAGAAAGTATCTCTTCACTAATGTATTTTGAAAATTTACAGTAAAGACTTGTTCAAAGTATAAAATATGTATGTTTTATAAATTGCATTTTATAATATTTATGTAAATATTGTTGTTTATTAAAATTTCTATGGACTTAGTATAATGTATTAAGCAATAAATTATATATCACAGACTTATTTTGGAATAAATGAAAAGTAGAGTAGGTATTTGTTTAATATTTTTACAAAATACTATTATCTAAATATTTCTAATTTAATTTGCAGTATAACTTTTAGAATTTCCTGTCACACA
>VTPC01001139.1:0-27711 GCA_011009095.1 Ignelater luminosus
TAAACAGTTACCTATCTCACCGACAGCACAGAGTGCGTGTCAATGGCATACTTTCCAACCCATTCACGCCCAGAGCCGGGGTGCCCCAAGGCTCGATCTTCGCCCCCATCCTCTTCATCCTATACTGTTACGACATTTCTAGACCCGAGCTCCAACCAGCCCGCAATCGTCACGCCTCGACAGTCCGAATCACACAGTACGCCGACGACACTGCTCTCTGGGCCAGCGGCGCCAACGCCAGGACTGCTGGCCGTCACCTAGCTCGGGCACTCGCCCGGCTGGAAGACTGGTTTCGACTCTGGCGACTCAAACCCAACCCACAAAAATCACAGGCGATCCTTTTCCGCCACCCATTCAAAGGAAAAAGCCCCCGCTTCCGAGAAGGAGCCATCCAAATCGACCTCTGGGGCACCCGTCTCCAAGTCTCTCCTACCATACAATATCTAGGGTGCACCTTCACCCGTACTCTCACCTGGACCGCGGAACTGCACAGATGTCTCGACGCTGTTCAGAACCGCGCCTCCATTCTCTCAGTGCTCCACGGAAGCTTTCGGGATTGCCACCCCCAGACCCTTATCCGCACATACAAAACTTTCGTCAGGCCCCTCATAGACTTTCGACACCCATGCTTCTGCGCCCTCAAACCTTACCAAAAACACAGACTTCGACGGAAGGAGAGGCGGGTCTGTTGGGGTATGCTTGGCCTGGATCGCATGCACCCCTCCGCGGAGGTATGCGACCGGGCCGGCATTCCCCCCGTAGACGCGCGGCTCGAGTCCCTCCAGGGTCGCTACGTTCAACGAGCAATCGACCACAACCGAGAAACTCAACTTGCCATCCTGGCCACGCCGGCCGGACACCAACCCCGCCATGTCACCCACAAATTTAAATACCCACCTGCCACCTACCTAGTCAATGCCACCACTCTGACCCCAGACCTGGAGGATGCGCTCGAAAATATTCCCATCGCACTGAGATAACCTTCCAAAATCGTACACCAACCCACCCTCCTCTGCGCCCAGCTACACCCACTAATACAACCAACAAAAGATACTGCTCCCTATGTCTGTTCCAGATCCGCGAGGAGCCATTCCATTCTGTTCTCGCCGGGGTTTTCCGTGGTTTCCCCCAGCGGTGAAGGCAAATGCCGGAACAGCTACAGCATCAGTCCACGGCACACTAATCACATCTAGACACACACACCACTACACAAACACAAACACACTGTTACACAACACACTACACGATCACCAACACCGTTCTGAAGGGATCCGTTTTTGTTTTTGTTGCGTCCTGCGCCATCATACCGCACATCAACTTTCTCCAACGCCGCCCCTGTGGGGCGGCTGGTTGGATGTCCTTGGGCACCTCAGGGTATTATATATCATACTTCGACTACAGCCACGCCTCCTCGCCACCACAACACCAACCACATCCGCACCGGGACGCGAATCCGACGACTCACCAAACACCAAACAACTTTATCCTCCAAGCTACAGAGAAATTAAATTTTCTAAATAGCAGCCACCTCTGAGGAGGTGGTAGCCACCTGCGGTGGCATTCGTTGATCAGCAGCGGCTCGCATATTTAACTCCGTTAGCTCTCCAATAACAAACAGAGTTGCGGTTCCGTTGAGGATGTCTTCCACTTGTGCTATAAATTCCCACAACTAATTGTGATTAACTGATTACTTTTAATATATGCAAAATATGGATAGAGGTGATCAGGGCCCCCGTGAAGTACAAAGCCGCCCGCGTGCAGCCTTCAAATTTTTCGCCCCCAAAAATCTTAAAATTTTCATCACTCGTTCTGTTAAATTGTTTGAATCTAGCAAATCAATAGACACCCACCACCACTGATTTTTGTTTATTTTTTAAAAAAATTTTTCTGAAGTGGAAAAAAGGACATAAGACCTAACAATAAAATGATATATAATAAAACAAAATTACATTTCAACAATTATTTATATTACATTAGAATAAACACAAATACATAAATATTACTAAAAACTAAAAAGATATTTTGATTTGTTAAATAAAAGGCCCCATAAAAGGCATTTAAAAATATTTAACAGTTTTAAGTTTACGATAGAATATGAACTAAACAGCGTAATAGTTAGTTTTATTAATACGTATAGTTGCATAAAATGTAAGTTAAATTAAACAAATGCGAGTAAGATAAATAAATGAAAATGAAAATATAACTCCAATGTCTAAAAAAAAACTTAAAAATAGTTGTGCATTATACAGGTGTCCCACGACTCGATTGCCGTAGGTTAAAGGTGTGTTCCTTAGGTAATTTCAAGTCGAAAATACCTAATACATATATGTCCGAAACTCACTAGTAAAGGAGTTATAGGCGATAGCATTTTCCATACAACAAATGGTTTGGTTAATTATTGTGCAGTGTTATTGTTTAAAATTAATGCAGGAAGTAGACTGGTGAATAGTTTTGTCACATTGTCATTACAACTGATTCTCATTTGAGGTTTATCTTGCATTATTTTTGCCACTTTAACGTTTATTAATAGCTACATTTCCAGATGAAGAATATGCCAACATTCATTTTATTTATGAATACTATGACGGAAATGGAAAAGCGACAGTGGAATAATTAATGTAAATAACTTTGTGTTAAACATATTTTTTATCAATAAAACACAATGTTATGCTAAATTCTTTTAAATTTAATATTGCCCATTCGTTACAGTATCCATAAATAAAGTGAGTGTCGGCATATTCATGATTTGAAAATGTAGCTATGAGCGAACGTTAAAATGGCAAAACTAATGCAAGATAAACGTCAAACAAAAATCAATTGTAATGACAGTGTGACAAAACTATTCACCAGCCTACTTCCTGCATTAATTTTAAACAATAACAATGCATAATAATTAACCAAACCATTTCTTTATGGAGAATGCTACCGCCTATAACTCCTTTATATTAGGTATTTTCGACTTAAAATTACCCAAGAAACACACTTTAAGCTATGGCAGTCGAGTCGCGGGTGTTACTGGTGACTCTAACTTACTAAATAAAATTCATCTAGTAACCACGTGGTTTGAAAGAAATTCAGTTATTGCCGCCCAGCGTTCGTTATGTTATATAAATTGTCTATCCTCTTATCTCAGGGCTGGCCAGGGCACTTACAATATTTTTACTTAATCCTAAATTATCCCCCCTTAATTATGTAAGAACAAAAATACAACAAAACACAAATTTGTCAAAATATGCTTAATCTAATACTCCATAAAACTACTAGTTGCTACTTTACTTATCTGCGGGTCCAAAGCACTATACACGGCACCACGTGGTCTCGTACTCTCGTTGGCCGGTTGGAAGCCTCGTGGCGGCGTATTTTGAAAGGGTCTTTGGTAACAGCTCAGAATCCGGATCGCGGTCACTTTATTATTACCACTAACAAGTTTTAATTAGCTGCTTCTTCAAGAGAGAGAGAATCAACGCAAATGCCACCATTTAGGTGGCTGCCATTTAGGAAACTTAATTCCTCTATGGCTGGTGAATTTGGAAAAGCGGATAGTCGTCGACATCATGTCAGGCACCAAGCAGTCCGCACGCCCGTCAACGGCGATGATGGTCTAGGGGCGACGGTGGAGCAGGCCGGAAGCAGGGTCCTCCAGAATCCCCGCCGATGTTGATGACCCATGTTCAGGTGGAATGCCCAAGGACAGCCAGCGAGCCGTCACACAGTGACAACGATTGTGGTAACACGATGCGGCGGTTCTTTTCAGAACGGTGTTGGTATTGTGTAGTGAGGGGTGTGAGAGTGTGTATATGTTAGAGTGGTGATGTGTGGGTGTCTAGGTGTGCATAGTGTGCCGTGGACTAGTGCAGAAACTGTTCCGACATTTGCCTTCACCACTAGGGAAACCACGGAAAACCCTTAATGAGAACAGTGTGGTGTCTGTGCTACCTGCAACAGAGGAAAAAGAGAGCAGTATCTAGGTTATCAAATAGCGAAGGGTATGGAACACAAGGGGGGGGGGTGTTTGGCAGTGAAGGTTATCTGAGGGCGATTGGAGTGGAGTCGAGTAGGTCCTCCAGGACTGGAGTTAGAGAGGTGGCGTTGCCAAGGTAGATTGCGGGGGAAAATTTAAATTTGTAGGTGACATGTCGGGGCTGGTGGCCAGCAGGCGTGGCAAGAATTTCGAGTTGGGGGAGCCGATTAAGGTCTATGGCACGATGAACATATCGACCCTGAAGGGACTCGAGCCGCGCGTCTATAGGATGAAGGCCGGCCAGATCGCAAACCTCCCCGGAGGAGTGGAAACAATCAAGACCAAGCATCCGCCGACAGAGGCGCCTCTCTTTCTGAAGAAGGCTGTTTTTTGATAGGGGCTTCTTCAAAGTAACCAATCTTTCTTTAAGAGTTAACGTGGGGATGCTCTCTAACCAAGTAAGCACACCCTCTCACTCTGTGCTTTCAACCCCGAATGGGCGAATCCTCGGTTGGTGGCTTGAACCAACACCGTTATCTAGGATGGTGACGCATTTCCGGCTAAGCCATCTTTCACAGGTCTACCACCTTTAATCGTTTTACCCGCACAACTCGCTAGTATATACGCGGTGCTCCGCAATTGGTTTTACTTGTACACTTTGATACATAACATTAATGAAACGGTAACCCGTTACACGGGACACCCTGTATACACAATGCAATGACAAAAGTGTGTCTAATTCATTTTCTGTATGTAAATCTTTACAATTTTTTAACAGATACTCAGATAATTTAAAAAATTTTTTAAAAACCCAAAATTGTTAAAATTTGAAAGTATGTAGTTCGAATTTTTAATTTAAAGACATAAATCTTTGGTCAATTATTTTAAGAAAAAAATTAATTTTAAAATTTTGTTTAGGGTCTACAATAGGTTCGTCAACATGTTCGTAATCAAAAAAATTGGGTTTTACTCTTTTTCTTATACTCTGAAGAGCTGGAAATGGTGCCACTAGTATATGTAATTTTTTTAGCTATATCAATAGCTTTCGCTAATATTTCTTCGAAACTGTTATCGTTTCGATAATTCTGAAAATATTTTATTAAGTTATTTAAGAAATTCAGACATCAGAATATTCATGATTGGACTTTATATCATTTTGCTTAATGTATTAATCTTGAGTAAAATGTCATACCAAATAATTGAAGATATGAATTTAAAATTTTGGACGCTTATAAGCAAGGAGTTGGCTTTATGTCTTGCTTCAGAGTTAAGAGAAGGATCTTCCACTACTTCCACCAATGTATCACATATTTTACCAAAAAGCATTTTCAGTGGTGAACATCATCGTCCTACTTGACCATCTAGTATGAAAAAGAAACTCAGAAGAACTCTTTTTCTCTATCAATGCTGAAATCTACAGCGAGGGAAAATTTATAAACCCCCATGTACTTCCTCGATCTCAAGTGCGATAAAAACTAAATAAAGATCAAACGCACGTGTTGAAGCGGTACAATTCGGTGTGCAATACAAATTGCTTCCTTTTTTTAATTATCTGTTTATAATTTTGTTGAAAACAACTGTGATGTTTATGAATTTTACTGATATCAACCATTAAAATGCCCATTAAAAAACTGCATTTCTAGGGGGGCGTGGGGGTGTACATAATTTGTAAAATCAAGTATTTACGCGTTCGTTTCTAAATGTACTTTTTCTTGCTCAGCCCTGCAAGTTTTCAAAAATTATTTCCTTATCATTAAATCTGTCCGCGGTCGGCTTATGTGTTTTTTATTTTTTTGAATATGAAGTATAAAATCTAATTAGTATCAAAAGTCAAATCTTAATTTTCCGCCCCGTAGAAATGCCGCCCGCGTGCAGTGCACACTTTGCACTCCCGCTGACAGGGGCCCTGGAGGTGGTCTTAAATTTCCAACAGAATACTTATTTTTACTTTGCAAAATTTCATTCAAATGTTCAATACGTTAATTTCCAACAAATTTAAAACGAAACTCCTGCAAGTACCTAATCAAAGAAGAACCTTATTTACTTTTTGTTTAGAGTATCATACGAGGTATGTGAGAAAAGTAATGAGACTGATTTCATACTAACTAAAGTTTTTATTTTTTTCAAACAACAATGTTATCCCCTTCAAAGTAGTTCCCTTGGACAGCTATACACCGGCGGAGTCGTTGTTCCCACTCTTGGTAGCAGCGCTGGAAGTCTTCAACTGGTATGGCTTTTAACTGGTCGGTCACAGTCTTTTGAATGTTCTCCAGAGTTCCAAAATGACGTCCTTTTAGGACATGTTTCAATTTCGGGAAAAGGAAAAAGTCACAAGGACTCAAATCAGGTGAATAGGGGGGATAAGGAACGACAGTAATGCGTTTTGAGGTCAAAAATTCACTGATGGAAATTGCTGTGTGACACGGAGCATTGTCATGATGTCTGTCAAAATTTGATGCACGGTGAAAGTGTTTAAATTTAACTGTTCGCTCATCATCCTTATTGTTAAACGACGGTCTGATCTCACAAGAGCCCTCACACGTTCAACGTTTTCGTCAGTTTTTGAAGTTTAAGGTCTCCCTGAGCGAGGTTCATCTTCAACGTGTTCTCGGCCGTCCAAAAATGATTTGTGCCAGCGGAAAACTTGTGCTCTTGATAAGCACTGTTCCCCATAGACCTGTTTCAACTTTTCAAAAGTCACACTCGCGGATTCACCAAGTTTAACACAAAACTTTATTGCGCAACGTTGCTCTAAATTCCGATGCTCCATTTCTGTAACACACAACAAAAACACAACTTCACTGATGGCGCTGTCAAAAATAATGTGTTACCTGTACGGAGTTGTAACTCGGACTGTGGAAGTGGAAGCGATAAACAAACCGGTTTAGCACCGGCCGGTAGACACAACGTTGTCAGATCTCCCGCAGTGTTGCCAGTCTCATTACTTTTCTCACACACCTCGTAAAATAAACCATTCTTCTATCAATATGTCTGACTGCAATTTTAGCAATAACTTAACAGAAAAGACCATTACAATAATGTGTAATAAATGTCTCAATAATTATTCTAAAATTGCAGATAAAAAAATTACAAAACTTAAATCCTCTTAAAAATGTTTGTATATATGTATTTCCATTAACAGGAGTACGACCACACCGCTCAGTTGTCAAATGTACACTGCTCTCTAACCACTATTTATAATTTCTCAACCACTATTTTCGCCGTTTTGAAACTTGACGTGAAGTGTGGTGTGAATATATAATAATAAAAGTAAATCAGTAAAATATTGTACACATTAATAACAATTGGAATACATTAAACATTTACAGTAATGTTAATGATATTAAAGACGTAGCACTTAAAGCATATCACAGTCGATGTTTTTGATGTTATTTCTAAACTGTTTAACATTGGATGCATTTTGTGTTGCATCTGGCAACCTACTAAATATCTGAATTCCTTTTTCAAAAATTATTAGATAATCTGCATTTCATTATTTTGCATAAAAACGTTATTGAAATATGACGGTGCTTTTTTCTTAATAACACTATAAATAAAAATTAGGAGATTTTGAATAATTCTTCGTCGTACCGGTATGAAATTCAAAGTATTATGTATAAAAGTGTTCAATTGATGTATATCCATTAGACCTTGTAATGACCGGCATTCCGCGATTTTGTAGCCCTTGCAGCCTCTACAGCTACAGCTACAGTACCCACCATATAGAAGACAGAACAACATTAATCAAAAAACGGTTATTAATTACGCTACGCCCGTTTTGAAACTTGAGGTGAAGGGTGAATGTAAAGTGCAATATGAACGCAATACGTGTTTATTCCAAAAAAGATTTGCAATGTTGTACTGAGAAAAGTGTTTTTAATACAGAGTTGTCTGCTGTAGAGAAGTGTCCATTGAGAGAGGTTTCACTGTATTTATTCTTATCATATTGCAACTAGTGACAATTCATCAGGGGAAATGCAGTCATACCAATTTTTTTATCGGTAGTTTCAAGACCTTTATTTATTTATAGATTGTTTGTCTAAACTCTAAATGTATCCATATCTACACAATGCAACAATTACTGAACAAATCAAGAACACTGAAATGTCTTTCACTAAAAAATGTATATAGATGACAATTTAATAACCATAATTGATGATTTTTTAATACTTTATTTCTAGTTATATAAATAATATAACAACAAAACATGGGAAGGGTGTAAATATGTCTAAAACAAACTTCTATTCTTATTGTAATAAAATATCACATAACAGAGTACTTAAAAATACAATTACAAAAATTATTATAAATTAAGTATAATTATATCTTTAACATTATTGTCATTTATGTATAAGGGACGTCATTTACATTTAAATACTATGGGCATGTTTTAATTAGTTTTTGACAACTATAATCATTTTAAAGGCTAGATGTATTTAATATAATAGTTAACTATACTATGAGGTCAAAAATCTAGAGAGTGACTCATTTCTAGCATAAATTGTTAAAAAGAAGTAAGATACAGAATTACATAGTTCAAAATAAATAGTATCCAACCAAGAATACGTGAAGCTCACTTTCTAAAGACCGGCCACAGCCTGTGGCACTATCTACAATTTTCGCCTCGTAGTATACACAAGTTTTTTGTATGCAGTAAAGCAGATCAACCTTGAAATATTAACTAATTTTTCTTTAAGTTCCCATAAATACTAATACCTACTACATTTGGTGTGTTATTAATAAATTAATATAATCTATAGCACACCTCTGTTTGATAAGACACTGTCAAAGCCACTTTTTTGCATTGTATCATAAACAGAATTGTTCAAATAATCAGTAGAAAACTAAACCTTTTCGCATCATACGATTTTATTAAAATCTCTTTGAAAAAAAAATTATCAGCTCCTCACATTTTTTACCCTATTAGGTTCTGAGCTTTTTTTTTGAATCTTCACAAAAGGTTAAGTACTAGTTAAGCAGATTATATTTGATTGAAACACAATCTTTGTTCTGTAATATGTACAAGTAAAAACCTAATTAATTTAAAAAGTTAATTGCCACTTTCATTTAAAAAAATCACCAAAATAGTGATTCACTTTAAAAATCTACTTCTTGATATTCTTCATTGTTAATTAGAGCTGAGATTTGCAAAAAATTATGAGATGATCATTCAAGAAGGTCTATAATGTATAGTACTTTTAAAATTTTTATAAGTGGAAGACTAGAAATTATAAAAGTATGAGATTTAACATGGATAAAAATTTACGTTATTGACAAATTAAGAATTACTATAAATTCAGTCTTCTAGTACACTGGAATTTAATTGCAGCTATTTTACCATTACTTAGCTATTTTAGGTATTGGTTCTACTGCAATATTCTTTGTTGCTTCTTCATAGGAAGGTGGCAGATCATTACCTGAATTTTCAGTACCTCCAAACCTTAAAGGTCTCAATAGCCTTTCTTCTTCTAAAAACAAAATTAATACATTTTTATTATTACTTGCTTATCTGTACAAAGATATTCTTAATAACATACCAGATGGCACTGTGACTTGCAGAACTGGCATGATATTTGTTATTGGATAATAATTCTCTTCGCGTGGTGCACTTGGGACCGTCCTTGCTGGCTGAATGGCAGTAATGTTATTACCATCATTATCAGATCTAGTATACGGAGTGGTAGTGTTAGCACCTATATGTTACAACAGAAATAAATTATTTGTGTTATTAGCATTTTATTAGAAACTAACATTATACAGATTTTATATCAATAGCATTAGATTTATCATAAAATAAAAGTAAATTATAAAACAATTCAAGGGCTGAAAAATAATATTAAATTCTGAACAGGGGACATGATGTTTCGTTCGTTTTTTTTAAACATATTACAATTACAAAACAATATCTTTTGTACATTTTTTTTTGATAGAGTTTTAAAAATTACAAATCGTTAGCAACCGAACCCTTCCAGCACGGGATTACTTTGTTGGGTAAACAAAGGTGCTATTGCGGGCAACAGTTAAATTTACACAACTAAATTAACTGTTTACTTTCAATTGCTCCCGATAGTACATAACATATAAAAATCTATGTTTACCCACCATAGCTGATTGGAAAATGTCACATCACCTCTTGAAAAATGAACAAAATAATTTAAAAAGGTTATCACCACTTTGATTAAACTACAATCAATGAATGGAAAGTTTTATTTTTCTAATTTTCTATTCTTGTTTAAATATGAAAATAAAAAGACCTTTAGGCATTAGACTTCACTCTTTTAAATTAATAACATGTTTGATATGGTTTAAAATTGAATAAACTCAAGTAAGTTTAATATATTGCTGCGCTGTGAACTAAGAAAAAATAGATAGAATGGCAATTATGCATTTCTTTTTTGTTATAGAAATGTACATTTAGAAAAAAAGAATATATCATTTCAAACAGAATGATAGTATACCAATTAACATACCCTGTAATTAATCACCTACTGATTAACATTGTGCATCATATAATACAAAATTTCTTTTCCTTAATATTGGTTATTGTTATATCAATTACTTTTTATTGCTTCCTCATAAGAAGGTCACCCATTTATTATCAGTGCTGGCTCAAAGCATGTCAGCATACTTAAGCAAAGATTGTTTTTGTGCTCTCAGACTCTGTAGCAGACGTGGGACAACATCTCCTTAACTAATGGAGCTCTTAGACTGTGCTTAAGCTGCAAAACATCTTGAGCTGGCCCTGATATTTGTTATTTATGCTTACAGCTTACCTCCAAACCTTAAAGGTCTTAATAGCTCTTCTTCTTCTAGAAATAAAGGTAACATGTTTTAATTATTGCATATATATTTTTACAATAATTAATAACATACCAGATAACACTGTAGGTTGTGGAACTGGCTTACTGTCTCTTATTAGATAATTTTGTTCGTGCCGTTCATTTGGGACATAAGTTCTTTCTAGTTGACTTGTGGTAGCATTATTGACAGAACTATATGCAGTAGTAGTGTCAGCAACTGTGTGTTATCAAAAAAGTAGATTATTAATATTTTTATAATTTAATTTGGAATTAAAAACGTAGTAATTCAGTACCAGCAACTGATTTATAACTTCAGGGTGTGCTACAAACTGCTTGATTAGTTGGTTTCTGTATCATTTGACAATCTCAACCAACCAAGAGGTTGAAGCACACCCTGCAATTAGTTGGAATTAGAATTTTATAAGGTAACCACTGTAATTAAACAATAATTGGCAAAGTGGTGATTAACTTTAGAAATTTTTGTTTTTTTTTTAAAATGTGATGATAATTTAGTGTCATACATTAACTAACAAACCCTGATTAATTTCTTACTTATTAAAAGCATGTTATATCTAAAGTTCTACAAGCTTTGTAATAAATGCAAGACCAGAAGGTGTAAAAGTATACTGCTTTTTTTATTAGTGATAGTGATAAATTACTTTTTATTGCTTCCTCATAAGGTGGTGCTTATACCTTACCTCCAAATCCTAATGGTCTCAATAAATTTTCTTGTCCTAAAAAAGAAAAGGTAATATTTTTCAATTACATGCATATTTTTACAAGAATATTCTTAATAACACACCTGATAGCACTGTAGGTTGTGGAACTGGCATATTGTCTCTTATTAGATAATTTTGTTCATGTTGTTCACTTGAGACACAAGTTCTCTCTGGTTGAGTTGTGATAGCATTATTAACGGAGCTGTATGAAGTAGTAGTGTCAGCACCTATGTGTTATCGAGAAAAAACAGATTATTAATATTCTTATAATCTTATTTGGGCCTCACATCAAAAACAAACAACAGAAAGTAATGAAATTACTTTATAAATTTAATCGCCACTGTGATTAAACAAAAATTGTCAATGTGGGGACTAACCTTAGAAATCTTTATTCTTTATACAGTGAGCGGCTAAATTATGGAACGAAGTAAGTAAAACCGTAATAATTTTTTTTATACAAAAACGCCGAGACACGTCGATTTTATTTTGTTTTTTGCCGTTTTACGCGTGTATCCGATTTGTTACAGGGTGATTCCAAAAAGCTGCACGAAAAAAAAATAATTTTTTTAAATGGTACACCCTGTATATTTCTACAGATTTGGATAAAACCGTGTCTCACAAATACAGTAATGTAGATATTGATGGGTCTATCTTTAATACTAACGGAGATATAGTCAAGAGTGCTCAATAAACAGAAGGCAAGGAAATAAGTTTAATACATTAAAAAATAAAATCGTGTCTAGGTGTTTTTATAAAAAAAAATTATTACGGTTTTATTTACTTCGTTCCATAATCTAGCCGCTCACTGTATATCTTATTCTTGTTAAGATACGAAAATAAAAGCACTTCCAGACATATCTCTAAAATAGCACACATGAGAGCATAGTTGGATTGAATAACCCATTTAATATCAAACTAACAAGCAAGTAACGGATGCAAACTAAAATTAATAAAAAGAGAATTATGCATCATTTTGCTACATAAATTCGAAAAAGGTGACGACATCAGTTTCATACATTAATTAATACGCCCTGATTAATGTCTTATTTATTAGTATTGTATAGTGCAAAATTAGCTGTTTCTAGAGTTTAAGTTTTGTAATATAAAGAAAAGACTAAAGATTATAAGAATAGAGTTTTAGTATTATGCTTCTACTGTATTATTATCTGTTGTTTCCACATGCATCATGATGCATTATTACTGCTGTATTATAAACCCATATGTTACCTTCAGGTCTTGGAGGTCCAAATATAATTTCCGAATCTAAAAGTAAAATTAACATGGACATTAATTTCTTGCATAATCTTAAAAACATAAATTTTTAATAACATACCAGACAACACTGTAGGGTGAGAAAGTCGTTGGTTTCTTGTTGAATAATCTTGTTCTTGTACATTATTCATCCTGCTATAAGTCCTTGTTGGTTCAGTTGTGTTAACTCTATTAATATCATAATTAATAGGTCTGTATGTGTCAACATCTATTATAAAACAAAGAAATTATTTGTATGTTTATCATTAAAGGCCAATTCACATTACGCGTGCCACGTGCGTGCTCACGCATGCAACTATTGCGTGCGTTTCTTCTGCATTTCGTTGAAGATGCGTGAAGAAGCATGGACCTATTCACATTGCGCGTGCTGCTAGCTTTTTTAGGGTTTTATGGTTTAATAAGGTTTTAATATGTTGGCAATATTTAGCAGAATAAAAATAAAAACGTCACATGCGTTTTTCTATTTTGAAAAAGGCGCGATCTTGTGAATCATTTTTTTAAAATATCAGTTGATATGAGTCTATAATTAATTACACTATATAAAAAAAAACCTACACAATTCAAGAACATCATATGTTCAATGCTGCTGCAAACGTTAAAATGAAAACGAAAAGACTTTAAACCACAGTTTTAAACATTCTAACCTAACGAACCTACTCAACCTTAGCAGTTTTTTTCCACAGCAATGCCAACATTGTTATTTTAGATTGGTATGAATAAAAACACCAAGTTTTCCACTAGAAATGCAGCAAAAAATCAAACAAGTTCTAATTTCGTGCGTCAGCACGCGGGGTGTTCACGCATTGACGAGAAGCATGGTGTGAATGGTGGAAACGCATGCAACTGGATTGCATGCAATAATTGCACGCGTAGTGTGAATTGGGCTTAACTTATTTGGCGTTATAGATAATTATAATTTAACATCAATAGCACCAAATTACAAAGTATGATGCACATGCCTCAGTTTAGTCAAGAGTTTTTTTGTTTATTTATTTATTTAAGTTTTTTTTTTTGATAAAACAAATAAAATTTTGCATTCTGATGATTATGGTTTGTCTAATTTTTTTTTCAAGGGACTCGAAAATTTCTAGCGCCTCAGGCCGGAAAGATCCTTGATACGGCCCTGCCACATAACGTGGTTGGTTTATAAATACTATAGACAGACACACCAAAAACATTATTCGTTTTAATTTCTATCGTCAAACAGAAAGAAGTAAAAACAAAATAATAATTCATCTTTAAAACTGGAATGTTTGTGTTGTTGCACTTACTGTTTGATGGAAATGTTTGAGAGGTATTACGTGATTGAGTAATTTTATCATTACAGCAGCAGGCCATAATAGTGTCTCTTATACAAGCTTCTAAACACAAAGTACACAATATTTCGCATATCTCTCCAATGCATTCTGCACAACACTCGTCTGATGAATCACTCATTTTTAAATGTATGTAATTGTAGGTGACAACGATAATTCAGTAATTTAAAAACTATAAAAGCATGACCCTTGCGAAACTATCAAGAATCTTTTTGCAGCTTGTTTACTAGGAACATGTCCGTATAGCATCAGAGTCGGACGTCTACAACCTATACAACTATACTGTATTTATTAACTCATGAATCATGATCAAGGACGGATGGGACGGCCGGGCATTCGGGTGAATGCCCGAAGGGCCGGTGCATAATTCTAATTTACGGTCCTCACAAAAATATTTAAAATAATGTGCTTTTACTTTAAAAGTAAATCATTACTCAAGTTATTTTATGGGGAAATACCTACAGCCAAATCTTTTGTCAGTGCATTTGTATCGGACCTTAATAAATTGTCGTTATCGAACGAAGTAAAAATCAACATGAAAAGGGGATCAAACAGAGAGCCGAAAATTTTTTAACCTTTATTTCTAAAACAACTATAATCTAGTCATCTCTACAATGACCAGTAGGGAGAAAAAAAGGATATGTTTTGAAATTAAAGAGGTCAACATATATTCTGTTGAAATTGACACTACTCAATATATTTCGGTTACAGATCAATGTTCCACCGTTATAAGGTAAATCCTGTTACTTAACTATTTAATTACCTAAATTCGATAAAAACTTTTAGATAAGCTACGAGGTATTTTTAAATTTCATTACTCGAGTCACTTCATCCAAGAGACAACGACGACGCCGACGGGCCGGTTACTCATATGAGTTTCCCGAGCACCTTACTCCATCCATCCCTGATGATGATATTAATTGTGTTTCATGGTACAAACACTTATGTATAAAACGTTGATTGGATTTGGAATCACGGCGAACTGACAAAATTCTACTAACTTAACAATGATTTATTAATGAAATTAGTCGATTAATATTAAATAAATTCGTCTTCATTTTTATCGTCAAACAGAAGAAAGTAAAAACAAAAAAAATAATTCATATTTAAAAATAGAAAATTTGTGTTGTTCTTGTTGCACTTACTGTTTGATGGAAATGTTTGAGAGGTATTACTTGGTCGAGTAATTTTATCATTACAGCAGCAGGGCATAATATCCTCTCCTATACAAGTCGATAATGCTTCACATATCAATCCAATACATTCTCGTACACCTATCTCACACAATGCTCCACATACTGCGCCAATACATTCTCCAAAACACTCATCACTCATTTTTAAATGTGATTGTAAGTGACAATGATAATTCGGTAGTTTAAAGACTATATAAAAGCATGACCTTTGCGAAACTATCAAGAACTTTTTTTTTGTCTTCGCTGAATGGAAATTCCGCGCGTTTACTCAGAATGACGCTGACGTTACAACAGGGTCGGACGTCTACAACTATACTGTATTAATTCATGACTCGTGAGACAATAACTTTCATGGTATTAGATATTAAACGTTGATTAGATTCGGAATCGCGGTACAAGTTGAAAATTTGGAAACGAAAAATCAAAACAACTCGAGAACGCATGTGACCGATTTTTGATCAATTTGGAGGGTAAGTGGAGTATAATGTTCGGCTACCCTATGCACGCAGAGCGAACGCGGTGACACCTAGCGTCGAAAATCAACAAAATAGATTGGGACCTTATAGGCAGACCTAACGATCTGGGACCGGGGGTACTGTCGTGTAGAGCCCCCAAAGAATGTTCTGCCTCAGGCAGGGACGAGGTGGGGGTTTGTAAAGCTATCGAGATAGCATTTAGTATCCCTAATGAGTGTCTTCATCTGCATCTGATGCCGTTGGAACCGATTTTGCACTTTCTTATGATTCGGGCCCTAGAGGGCGCAACTGGCCAATCCAAGCAGGGCCCGTAGCTCAGAAACTATTAGGGCTATGGCAGTCTGGTTTTTGCCCATCGACGCAGCTTCGCAAGCACTATGGCGGGATAGAAAGGAAGATCTGCGAACTTTACAACTCTCATCAAAATCGTCCTGATACTCTGATCAACATAATAATTGCGATGTATGTTCTGTGAATGTTTCTCTACCAACTCGGTTCGATTAACTCCGCACTTTTCTTCATGGCACGCCGAGACGCCCACTTAAAAAAATTGTGACTCGGTTAATTTTGAGATCAATTGGAACAAAAAAAAAACGTAGGTTGCCTTCTTTTAGACCTTTGGGAGCAGTACTCTGAGTTTCTAGGGAAACGTAGTTGTAACACTGCGATTCACTATGGAATGGGTAACAAAAAAGGTTCAATGCACTTTTTCTTATAAGGTCATCTTCTAAGTCGAAAACGTGAACTGAAAACTGTGCTAATATGGCCATGGAATGGACACTCTTTAAGCTAGAGACACACGAATCTTTTGCAGGAAACGTACTTTAGAGACCTATATGTGATTCTGTAAGCAGATTTCAAAAAGACCTAAACCTGGGAGGGGGCATTCGCCTTCTATCCCTTCTAGCGCCTATATTTTCTGGTGATGAATGCTGAGATTTAGCATGTAGCTCTCCTAAATCTGTATGCATTTCACCTCCAAATTTGATTAAAATGGTTGGAGGAGGCATAGCACGTGTGTAAGGAGGCGATATGGGGCGATTGGCAATTTGTATGGTAAATATTTTATTTCTTCAAAAGAAGTAGATAATATATACATAAGTTCAAATAGCGAAAATAAACCTCCAGATATAAATGATTCCACTAGTGTGTCAAACATGCTAGCATCAGATATGAATCTTCAAGTAGTAATAAATGATTCTTCTTCCTAAAGACCAACATACCAAACCCCACAACAATAGCTCATAAAGAAATACTTCCTTCAATCAACCTTGACAAGATAAGATATATTTGATTGATCCATGTTGCATTTTACTATTTTGGGCAGAGATTTCAATGCCAAGGTAGGAATGAAGTCGGACGCTAGTGAGGTTCGCTGGAGAATTTTGGACTAGAGGGTCGAAATGATCGAGGAGAAACACTACTGAGTGTTTTGCTGCAAAACAATCTATTCCAAATGAACAGTTTCTTTTATAAAAACCTAACACGAGGTGGACATGGAGAAGCCCAGATGGTCGAACGAAAAATGAAATTGATTTTACAATCACCGACAGAAAGTACATAGTTAAAGACGTAACAGCATTAAACAAGCTAGCTACTGGAAGTGACCACAGGATAGTGCAAGCAAAAATAATGATTGACGTCGGTAAAGAGCGACACAAGATGATTAGGAAGACTGCCAGCAACAAACCATGGACAAGCCCATCAGACTTAATTGAATTCCAATAATACATTACCGAAGAAGAAGAAAACTTCAATAATTTAAATGAAACCATCACCACCGCCCTCTTAGAAAGTCAAAGTAAATACTGCCCAGCAACTCGAAAGAAACAAGACTGAGTGAAGCCACTATGCGACAAATGCAACAAAGAAGAGCAATGAGAAGCGAAGAGCTTACCACTGTTGAAGAGTTAAGAGAAATTAACAATCAAATATCAAAAGCCATTAGAACATTCAACCAAAAACAAATTGAACAAACAATAGAAAACAACAAAAACATGAAGATCTTGCGTAGAAAACTTGAAATTGGAAAAAGGTTAGTAACAAAGATGAAAGACAAACAAGGACACATTACAATAAATAGGAAGAGATGTTGGAAGTAGTCGAGGACTTTTATCATCTACTATATAATAACCGAAAAGAAATAAATTTAGTGCTGGATACGGAACCAGAGATACTGACGTGTGAATAGGGCATCATCAACCAAGGGTCCGAAACATTATCTGATATCACCCTAGACAAAATAAATGTAGCCTTAAAAAACTGAAGAGCAATAGGTCTTCTGAAGAAAACCGTGTTGTTCCTGATGCAATCAAGATTGGTGGTAACTGTTTACTCGAGAAAATAAAAGATCTTTTTAATCTTTGCCTTTTTAAGGTAAGTGGTACAACGCCATTGTGATATTAATCCGTAAAAAAAGGTGACACAACTGAACTAGAGAACTACCGACCAATAAGCCAACTTAGTCATCTCTATAAACTATTCAAGAGAATAATTACTACACGATTGGAAAACAAGTTCGATTTCTATAAACGTATAGAACAAAGTGGCTTTCGCAGGAGATTCGGAACCAACGACCATCTTCAAAATATCAAAACAATAATTGAAAAATCGCTCGAATATAATAGACCGCTGGTCTTCACCTTTATAGACTTTCATAAGACCTTCGAGACTGTCGAGCTGAATGCAGTCCTAGAATCACTACAAGAATCTCGGCCATGAAATACAAATATTGAGAGACAAACAAACCTGCGAATTGCAGAAAAGAATTATTCTCTCTGGGCTGCCTATGGAAAACTTAAAGATGTTTTTAAAGCAATCTCCCAATAAACTTAAAATAAAAAGTTTTTAATCAGGGTATTTTACCTGTTATGATTTATGGTGCTGAGACCTTAACTCTAACCATCGCATCTGCTAAAAGGCTCCGAAAAACTCAACAAAAAATAAAGCGATCGCTGCTTGGTGTGTCATTGCAGGGCCGCATTATGAACGAGCATCTGTGAGCAAGAACAGAAGTGACAAATGTTGTATACCAGATAGCTAAGTTAAAGTGGCACTGGGCTGGACGGGAGATGGACAAAACGACTGCTTGAATGGATACCAAGAGCTGACAAGAGAAGTAGGGAAAAACCTTTTACACGATAGACAGACGATATCAAGAAAATGACTATAAGTGGATGCAAAGGGCTGATTGATGATGGTGGTGATGATGTTTGCAGTTGGTTACAGTTGAATTAATGTCACATAACAGAACACCTTAAAAGATAATATAAAGAACAATATACATATAACATAATTTACGTGAACAGTCTATCATTGCTTATTACAATTGTAAACAACGCTCTACAAACTCTTTAATAGTGTAGAAAACCTGGGCAACAAGAAGTTGTTTCAACTTTTTTAAAAGATTGGTAGGCCGGCAAGAAGCATTTTTAATTTGTATCGGAAGAACGTCGTACAGAAAGCAACCTGCATAGGAAAATCTGTTTAATCAAAGATTTTATCGCTGAATAGGCTAAAGCATAATATGCAGTTATTAATCTTTCCTCGCAGAGGCAGATTTTTAAGTTAAGAAGTGCAAAATAACAAAGTTTAATTTTTTGCACACGTAGTCAAATGTGTGCAGTCCAACGTAGAGGTTTATCTGCTTTCTACTAGGACCCCCAGAAATTTGCTAGATGCTTCTCTATATAAAGTCTGGTTATTTCTTAATATTCAATTTAAATTTCGAGCACCGTTTTTTGGTGGTACGCAGAATTCAATGCATAGTGTTTTAGAATAGTTTTACACTTATCAGCCTAATCCTTTCGACCACCTGTTGTTCAGTTGCAGCTGAAGACTACATTGGACGTGTCGTTTACAAACATGAAAACTTCCCCATTGTTTACATATTTCAGTAAAAAAAAGTCCGACCCTGTTATTGCACCTGAATATCCGATCTGTGCTAGCCTGTGGCTAACTAAACAGACAAACAGTCGAGGACGTCAACTATAGGATAGTAATTAATTAAAAAAAAGAAGAATGGCTATAGAAAAAAACTGAATACACATTACTAATGTACTTTCTTCTACCAAGTTCATTGGGCAATCAGAATTTATATGCCTTCTTTTGTCTTTAATTTACAGACGAGAAATATTTTATTTCTAATTTCATCAAGTGGTTGCTGTTACTATTCAAGAAGATCTGACAAGTCCAAGGTATAAGCTATTCTTCATACAGCTTTTGATAAATTCAAACCCCTTGCCGTATGGATCAGAGATGAAACAATCTTCGTTAGACTGACTTGATAATAAAGTACATCGTGTCACGACGATTGAGGATCTTTATTTAATTATTATCTCATAACAAACACAATAAGTTTATACGTATCTAGCAGAATTTACAACCAGCACTCGCATGTGGACTACGAGCTACTGACAAGTGTGGTGGTTTTTTTTTTGTAAGTTTATTTATTATTTTTTGTATGCGTGCTTTATATCTATTAATTTCTTTAATTTTTAGAAATTGTTGCCCTTAAATATATGTATATAGTCTCTGCCAAAAAGTCTGCACCGTATGGGAAAATTTTTTATTGAACGACTCATGAAAGATTTGTTACCAGTGTCAGGTTTTGCTTGCTCCAGAACCAAAAATGACCTAATCAAAAGTAATCATGTAGTCTGCATTAATTTCCTGTAAAATTTGAGATTTTTAGAAAAAAAATATCCAAAAAATGGACTTGCGTATGTGACCGAATTTTGAAAAAAGTCATGAGAGAAAAATGTTTCTTTTGCAATTGTTTACCCGCATGCAAAATTTCAAAAACCTACCACGATTTTCATATTTTGCTCTTTATTTCGCTTTTCCTTATTTTTAACAGTTCTTGACATATTTACACTTTTATGGAAAACAAGAATGTTAGTAATAAAAATCGTAAAAACGTTTTTAATAATAATTTCAAAAATCACAAGTGAACAATTTATTAGTATAACAAAATGTTTAGAACACTATCAAAATATTAGCATATTGGGGCCTATCTTTTTAAATAATAACATTAACGGCGAACGGTACTTAGAGTTGTTCAGAAAAAGCTTGTTCCAGCTTTGGCAGTTTTATATCCTAATCCGCAAGATCCAGATATTCTTAATGACACCATTTGGTTTTAACAGGATGGAGCACCAGCTCATTATGCGCGTACAGTTCGAGAATACTTACATGATGTTTTTCCAAACAGGTGGATTGGAAGACTAGGTTTCCTGGAATGGCCAGCTAGATCGCCAGACTTAAATCCATTGGATATTTTTTCTTTGGGGTTATTTAAAAAACAAAGTATATAAAACAAAACCTCAAGATTTAGATGATTTGAAGGAACGGATTACAACAGAAATTAGAGGAATAACACGTGACATATTGCACGTCAGAGACGAATTCTCCCATAGATTTGGAGTGTGTCAACAAATTAACTGCAAACATTTTGAATAAATTGTTCACCCGCGATTTTTGAAATTCTTATTAAAAATGTTTTTACGAATTTTATTACATTCTTTGATTTCCATAAAAGTATAAGTATCTCAAGAACTGTTAAAAATAAAGTATCAAATGTTAGTTTGTTGAAAAGGTCTTTTAGAGTACTATTCAAAAATAAAATTAAAAATGTACCATTCCATTTAAAAAAATGTATGTGACGTCATCACTTGGAAACTGATGATGTCACGAACATGCAAGGTAAGTCAAAATGAGCAAGAGTAAAAATACTAGTTTACCTGTCTCGGTGTTTTTGGTACTGAAATTATATAATTTATTCCATAAGTACTTTCCACACTGTATATTTGTTGGTTTAAGAAAATGAAGTGAGTGAAATTTTGGATGTTTTGATTTAATTTTTTAAAATTTTTTATCATGTATTAACAATAAGGTGTAGTTTTAAGACGCTCATGCAGTTTATTTATCAAAAGTGTTTAGTCAGTTTAGCTTGAGACATATGATAATGGCACTAGGTTTACTTTACTGTTTGTTGGAGTAATTTGGCACTTTCCGATTTGGTTTCAAACGGGGCAAAAACCCGCATAAGTAATCCGCATGAGGATTTTTGCCCCAATACTTGGTCATGGTGTATTAGCTGATTTTCATATTAATCTTTTGCTAACAAACGGATTGTGCAATTTTTAATTAAATTTTGGTCTGTCATAAATTACAAACAGAAAACATCCCACAAGCCGCTGAACGATGATTTGCTCAGTGAGGCTAAAGATTTGATGCGCACGAAAGGGCTCTGAATCCGACAGGCAGCCAAGACAATTGGATTTGATGAGTCAGTGACGTAAATAATGGACGCAAAAGCCCGCAGTGCGGGGGGGGCGAAGGATTTGGGGGCGCCATAGTCGTTTACAGATATCAAAAGTCTGGGTAAACAGAATTTTTACCGCCCAGTTCACTTTAGTTTTCACTTTTAACTAAAATATCTGTTATGTTGTCAGGTAGGTAGTCGGTTTATTGCAATTTGCCGGAAGTTATATCTCCGTTGCACAGTTTGCCGGTATTTCGAACTTATTGCACATTTTCGATAACTTAGAAAAAAAACCCATTCTTGTAAAAGGGCAATAATATCCGTTTCACATCTGTCCAAGGTATGGAACCCCAACAGAAGAGTCACCGGCTCTCCAGGTTGTGGGGTTATAACGATGCGCCTGCTCCTCATCTCATGGAAAAATTGATAAACACAATAAATTTCGACTATTTGCCTCGGAAACAGGGCGGATCTAAATTACGACAAACGCTAAGAAAACGGGTTATGAGAATGGTTACTTGAAATATCCAAGGATTGAGGACCAAACAAACAGAAGTTTTTATAGAATTAGAGAAAACAAAAACTGATATTTGTGTCCTCACGGAAATAAAGAAGAAAGATAAAGGGAATGAAGAGATAGGAAAATATATACACATGTACAGTGGTGTAAATCGGTAGGCTAGAGCAAAAAGAGGAGTCTCTACAGCAATAAAAAATACAAAAAACCACCCAACAGAAGGAAAAGAGGAAGAGTGGCAGCATCATGGAGAGAAGGGGTTAAACAAAGTATGGAAGACAAAGCCATTGATGAAGAAGATTGGAGAGATCGGAAGAGGTGAAGATCGAAATGTGGGATGCGGCAAAAGCTGCAGGAACCCCGCCTCATACCATACATCTGTCTAACTTTTGCTCCCCTTCTACCCTTAAAATATAAATTGCTTTATGGTGTTAATTGTAGTATATAAACAAATTTTAAATATTTCTTGCCGCAGTTATGATTCAGAATTCAATTATTTAGAACCAAGTCAAATAGTCAAAGTGTAATTATTAAATTCGATCAAACACTTCTAAATTTTATTAACAAAAGAACAAGTTAGATGTAAAGAAAGTTATTAAAAATCTTGCCAACAGGAAAGCTAGACAAGTATATATATAACAATGTATTTGGTACATTAAATTAGAAGCCAGCGTAGTCTGGTGGTAAAACACCCGAGATAAACAGTGTACATTAAATCTTGTAACACATGAATGTCCTATGTAACTAGTTTCTAATAAGATTACCTTGTAAATAAATAAACAAATAAAAACCAAAGCTTAATTTGTAATTTGTCTGTTGCATAAGTATCTACTACCACATATTTAAAAATACAATGTGGTATAAAGTGCCGGATTTCTTAAATATTATGTACATCATGAAAAGTTGAGGAGCCTCGAAATTATGTTGCGGAGGGACCCTAAAATTATTGTAACGAGCCATTCCTCGAACCTACTAGAGAAGTGTCTAACAGTCTCGGCGTTGCTGGTCGAACGTGCCGGAGAGATCTCGCACCAGTCGCACTGTCCAGAGTTTCCGACCGTCGCGTTGAATGTGCGAGAAAAGGCGCGAACCTTCTAGACTCATCGAGAGGAACGAGGAAACGTATATAAGCGGTAGCATGAATAGGGTTAGTTAGTTCTGCAGTAAATAACCGCGTGTAGTTACGAACGAAATAAATGTAATTAGTGATATAAATGTGACATAAATAAATTATTCTGTACATAAATAAATAAATAATTTAGTGTAAATAAATACTGGAAGTAAATTGTAATATTAAAAAATAAATAGACGTTTTTATTAAAACGCAACATTATATTTTGTGATGAGTCCACTTTGAGAGCCAAATTGAAGAGAGGTAAAGGGACAAATAAACTTGGTGGGTTCAGAAACGTTTTTAATTCGGACCAGGAGCAAGAGTTGCTAGAACACTGCAAGCAACTAGGCAAAAGATTTTTTGGGCTAACCCTGAAATCTTTACGCTCCTTAGTATACACATATGTGGAGACAAACAGCATTTCTAACGCGTCTTCAAAAAATACTAAAATGGTGATTTTACACGGTCATTTATGCGCCGAAATCGATTTTCATTAAGAACTCTAAAGACTAGTATTGCTAGGAGCATGGGCTTCAATAGAACCCAACTGAGACAATATTTTAATAATTTAGTGGATGTCCTACGTAAATATCAATTTACTCCTGGCCAGACATACAACATGGACGGGAGAAGAATCCAGACAGTTCCGAATAAACTTCCAAAACGCATCGCTCCGACTGGAAAAAAAGGTAGCGAAGTCTGTAAGTGCCAAACAAAGGCAAACTGTGACCATTGCATGTGCATTGCTCATTGAGACTGGTTTCACAGGATGTGATATGGGAGTGACTGACAAAGGCTACATGATCATCCGTAGTTTTATAAAATTTTTAGCGCATTTCACAGAGTCTGCCAACCCCTCTCAAGCGAGGCTTATTGTACTTATCCTTGACAATCATGCTTCTCATACGAACCTCAAAGTCATTAATTACGTAAAATCCTGTCACATGCACATGCTGAGTTTACCACTACACAGCAGCCAAAAGACACAACCCTTCGATAGTATATTATTTAAACCATTCAAAACATTTTACAACAAAGCAGCTGATGACTGGACAGTTTGATATCCAGGATAAACATTAAGCATACATCATGTTGCAGAAATAGCTACAAAAGATTTTCAAACGACAGCAAATGTGGAAAAAACAGTTGAAGGTTTTCGTGCTACTGGGATCTTTCTACTAGACCGCAATAAAACGATGACTTTTTATCTGCGGAAGTTACTGATCAGTATTTGAAACAGAATGATGATCTCGCTGATTCCGACGATGTGGCTTTCATAGTTTTTAGCAATGATGAAACTCATTTAGGCAATGAAGTTCCAGCAGCAGCATAATAGATTTCCAAAGTGAGGAGAAGCCCCAAGAAGGTGCCGTAACGGATGAAACTAAGGATACTATTCCTGTTGAAGGAAGCATGGACATGAGCTCCATACCTGATCCATCTAGTCTTAGCAGTATAACTTCACACACATCACCATGTGATGTGATTCCTTTTCCTAAATTGAAGATAAGAAGGAAACATTCAGGTAGGGATCTGAAATCAGTTTTACTGACATCGACCCCAAACAAAGAGAGGTTGGAAGAGCAGAAGTAAAGCGTCGGCCAAAAGAAAGTCAGCAAGATCTTGTTTCAATGTACAAAACCCACGCTTGGTAAGAGGAAGTTTTCACGAAGAGGAAACTTTGACTCATCAGAATCTGATTGTGACAGTTTATTGTCAGTCCACAACACAAGTTGAGAAAGTTTTTTCTGAAGATGAAGACTTAGCTGCTTCAGAAAAAGTATGGTGTTGCGAAAGGTAACAGTTTTATGAGAGATGTGGCGAAGATTCTATTTACAGATAAGGAAGACTATTGTCTTTTTTTCTAGAAACTAAAGCCGTATTTTACGAATAATACAAGTCATTCATCGAGATGGAGCACAACCTCATACAGGGGGCTTTTGCCCCTTACAGACGGGTTTAACATATCGGGTACTGTTATTTTGGTAATTCTGATTTTTATAACTATATGGTATTTAATGATGTAAACTAAATCCTACTACTAATTTTAAGCATCAAAAACACGCAATTTTTGAAAATATCTACACCTACGGGTCTTTGCCCCCAACTACCCTAATAATATCCTTCTAGTTGCAGAATTTTAGGAATCTTGGTGTTATAGTAGACTGTATGTAAACTTATTTCCACCACTCATGTTAATTCTTTATTATCTAAGGCATATACAGCGGTTTAAAACTTTTATACTCTAGTCGTCATTTTTTAAATATCAAATTAAGGGCCTTAATCTTATCGCATTTTAGTTATTGTGCTATTGTTTATGGTTCTTTTTTAAGTGCTGTTAATAGTTATAGAATTCAAAAAGTACAAAATTTTTACTTTTGACTAATCTTTGGTATTAGAAGGTATGAACGCATATCTTACAAGTTGAATTGAAAAAGGTGGTATGGTTAAACATGCGTCGCAGGGGGGTACTTCATTCTGCTTTCTTTTTGTATAAGTTATTTATAAATAAAATAAGTTTTAAAATTTCTATAATGGCGGTTATAGTATGTCTTGACATATCGGTTTTCAGAATTTATCAATTTTAAGGTACTTTACTCAATTCTCATGCGCCCTTATAAATACGAAGTATTTTTTCTCACTTTCTGATAAAGATTTTCTTTTTTTCTTTATCAGAAAGTGAGACAAAATATTTGAGTTGCCGTTCAAGAAAATACCTTGTGACGTCACCACCACCATATAAAAGATAATAATTATTATTTTTCCATTGTCTCATTTATAAGAATATTTAACGTTTGGTTAGTATATCTTCACAAATAAAGGAGCTACGGCTTGGGATGTTTTTTATTAGACAGCCTGTATATCATTGGGACCTTTATCATTTAATTGCTTATAGGCATTTGTTCACAAGAAATGAAAGTTGACTACACTTTTCATTTGTCAACACAAAAAATATTAAAAACACAAGAAGATTATACTTTTCAGATTTTGTAAACAAACTGTTCAATCTCGATAATTAAAAAAGAAAACGCAAAGCGATTTTTACTAGTAATTAGTACCAACATTTAGCTTTCAGTTGATATAAATTATTCCCATTCAACTTTAACGTTATTTAAAATCAACGTTTTCTTGTGCTGATTCTCCATTTTTGCAAAAACTTTTGATTCGCTGAAACTCGCTTTTACTGTGATAAAAGTTTAATATTTGTTTATGTAAAGAAACTGTGGTATCTTATTAATGTACCGTCTATTTCTAATAATAAACTTACTAGAGCCTTTTCGGTCAAGCTAGATACACGCTTCGAAGCAACCACGTATACATAGAATTCTTACTCAGATCGTTATGATTTTTAGATAAGTACCTCAAGATATGTAAGTTAAGGGACAAAATAAATCACACACTCTTTTCTAATTCCGTGAGAAAAACAACCCATTGTACAATTATTTTGAGTGAATAAGATGCTCATTAGTAATCTTTGGTTACTTGTGTGGAAGATGATCGTTTTATTTACTTAAAATAATTGTACAATAGCCTGTTTTCCTCAAGAACATAGAACATAAAATCAGATTTATTTTGTTTCATAGTATACGTATATTGTAGAGCAGCAAAGAATAACAGATACATATTTTTTCTGTGAATTGGTGATATTGATAGAAACGTGAAACAACGCTAAAATATTTGTTATAATTATTTTATTATATATAAATAAAAATGAATCGCAAAAATGTATGAAGGCGTATCACTTCACAACGACTGAACCAAATTGGATAATTCTTTTTTTGTTGTGTTTGTTATTATCAGGAGAAGGTTTGTATAAAAGAGAATTTCCAAAAAAATGTACGGAAAGACGTAAAAAAACATTTTTTCTCTTATACGTCATTTCGAGTGGTTCCCGAAGTATACAATAGATGGCGCCGCCGGCAGGGTGGCGAAAGTGTCGAAGTGTATGTAAGGAAGTTTTCCCTAACTTTGAGGTAATTTGAAAAATGTAATGGTCAAAAACTCCTTTTGAATAATACAAAAATCATACTACGTGTTTATTTATTGTGATCTTTAGTCACAAAACAAGTCGTACATT